>JASDQU011507786.1:8656-19468 GCA_032191745.1 Picea mariana
AGGATCAGTTGGATCATTCTTGAGAGAGCATGAGACTCTCCTTAACAGACCCACATGGTGGGAGTGGTCCCAGTTGGATGAGTGGGGATACTCAAATGGCTTCAGCGCAACAGGTAGAGGTAGCTGCAGTATAGAGGAGGTCAAGTATACAGATCCAGAGGGAGCATATCTTTTAGATTCAGAGGGAGAGACCGACATAGATGTAGATCATGGAGGAGGCAACTCCAGTGCTAGTACCTCCCTCGCTAAGAGGGAGTGTTAGAAAGTGTAGCCTTGGCAAGTACTTTCACACTAGGGGTGTCTAGTAGTTTGGAAGGGTCCCCCATGATGTCTAGACAACTTCGTGATGGTATGGATGACTTAAGTCAATGTGAGATTAAGTCACAACTGTTGATCTTGGCTTAAGTTATCTCAACGATTGATGAAGTTACCACTGTCAAATCTAGATCTTGAGATGAAAATCTAAGGGCCAGGATTGAATGAGAAGATGGCTAAGGTTCTTAAAAGACCAAGAGAGCCTCATTTCTCATTGTCACAAGTGATTCTCACCACCTGAGCTAGAGACATGGAGATCTAAGTGTGATCTAACAACAAGTTAAGTGGTGCTTGCCAGAGAGGGTCGAGTTAGGGCCTTAGAAGATAGTGATGGTAACGCAAAGAGTGAGTGAGCACCCAGGTGTGTCGGGACAGGGGCAGAGGAAAGGGTGGAGGGGCCAACTAGGGAGATAGCAGCCAGGTGGGCTAGGTTATCAATTGCAGTTTTATTTCCTCAGAAGGGCCATTATCCGAGGACGGGAATCCTGATTTTATAGCAATAAAATCATCACAGAACTAGTTTTCCACAGGTTTTTACACGAATCTCGTGTGCAAATGTGTGAATGGTTTTTGTTGTTTTAATGCTTCTACTTATCTTTTGTTGACTAAGTTAGTTGTGATATTATTAAGTAAAATCGTTTTTTTTTTGCTTGGAATAAATACCYTGGTGCTAGGTTACAGGAAATTCAACAAAAGGTGCATGAGCTTGTRATAATTATTGATAGGGCGACTTTGCTTTATTTTKGTCTTCTTTAGTTCAAAGAGAGTTAAGGATGGTGCATGAAKAAGGATGACTTCATTTAGGAGAGCGCATGGCTAGGATATTTTTGGAGAGGCTATTGCATGAGTTAGGCCCTTCTTTAGAGAGCTYAGGAAATCTATAAAGACATGGTGAATTGTCATTATTTGCTAGAGTTTTTTAGAGCAGCCAACAACCTTTCTTCTCCATATTCTCTTCTTTCTTCCTTGTTGTCCACGCTTTCTGTTGAGCAAAGATATTGTGATCAATCTTGTATTTCGTCTTCATGATGCAACCAAGCTCTTGACCAATACAAAGATAAAGTTTTGACTAAGCTTCTCTTGCAACTCTTTAACTTGTTGATGCAATATTTATGTCTTGTGCAGTGGCGAGGACAGTTTTCATGCCTCTATATTGATTATATCAATGACCTAGAGTGCATATTCTTTCCATTTTCCTCTCATGTTGTAATATCCCTAATTTCGCAGGTCGAAATATGTGACTCAAATGTCTATTATTTGTTGCCGAAACTAATACACTTTGGGTTTTTGGATGCATTTAGTGTTTGGTTTTAACATGCATGGTGATTTTGCATGTGATTACAGTTGTTTAACAATATATAAGCAAATACACGAAAGATAAAGACACAGAACAACTACAACAATGTATTGGGAAAATGACTGGGTACAATGGCACATGCGTCTAAGTAAAATAAATCTCTCGGCTAGATCATATACAAAAGGATCTTAGCCGGAATACAATAAGCAAACTGAAACAATGATACCTGGAAATAGAAGAATGCTGCTGGATCAATGGATGAGCTATGGTATCTGCTGTATGCTACAACAGCTCATACGACAACTACTGCAAGACTGGAAAGTTTGCCCTGGTGGCTAAACTCCTTGGATCTGCCTGGAATCTGTCTCAAACAATGCGCCCTGACCTCATACACACTCTCAGCGTGTGTTTGCCTAAAGATCGTCTTTTTGCTGATCTGTATGGACCTCGGATGGACCCCCTTGGGGGAGTGCACCCCAATTGCTGCCAATAACTACGCGTTAGAGATTCCACCGTCGGAATCTGGCTGTGATAGTCTCAAACTCAACGCCCTAGGCTCCTCTGTAATGGGTGAGGAGGGTTTCCCCAGCTCAGGTCCGGTGAACTCTCTGGAACCCTATGAATGTCTCCTCAAGAGCTGTGCCCCTAATGGACAATTATTGCGCCCTTGATGATTTATCCGTCGGAATCTGACAAGAAACCAATGAATAGATGCGCCCTGCCTTCCTCTCAACTGGGTCAGAAGGGAATCCATGGATTCTCCCTGGCTGGGACAAGTCAAATCTCTAAGTCTCCTCAGAAGCTGTGCCCTCACCCTGAATAAGTGCGCCCTTGCTGCTGCAACTTGTGTAACTGTTGCTAAAGATCAGTGGAAGATTTGTATGACCTCCCTGGTGACTAGGGTGTGTCTCTCAACACTGAAATCAACATCTGGGTGTATTCCTCCTGGAATCCACAAAGTCACTGATTCTCTTGAACCTGTGTTTTCTCCTCAGATCTCAAATGTCAAATCATAATTCTGTATAATGAGGAATTAGGTCGCTTTTCCTCCTCATATACTCCTCCAAAACCCTAATTCGTTGTTGACCTCTATTCTTAGCTTTCTCACTTATGCGCCCCTCTATTTTTAGCTCAAATCACTTAAAGGGCTCTTTTACCCACTTTTCACTTAATGTCACTTTTAAATTATAAAGTTCTCATGTGAAATGACATTAATTGACCCTGTTTCTCTTTGGCTATAGTCTAATGGGGATGTTTAGAGTCTAGACTACTAATCCCTCCTCTCTGGAGCTCCTACTCGGAAAGGGACATTACACATGTTTAGCTGTTGCAAGTTGAAATTCCCTCACCTCATTTAAAGTATCAAAATTCTCTAGTCTTTGGTTGCTTACATGCAATCAAAGACCAGGGATAATTTTAAAGATGGAAATTTATCTCAAAATGTAGAAACCTTGACGAATCTTACTAGCCCTTAATATTCAAACTATAAAATGTTTGGTGATATTTTTGTAAAAATATTCAAATTTGTAAGGATTCTATATAGTTTCTACAAGATTTGGGCTATTTTTAAGGTAAAATAATTTTATTATATAGAATTTGGGCAAATCATTTTTAGAAAAAAAATGGAAATTGGCGAATCTTTTTTGGGGAAAAAACATGGAAAATTAGCCCATGAGCGAAATTTAGCCCCTAAAATTTTCCTTGTCAAAGACCATTATCTATGTGTTGATTTCTTTTTTTTTCCACAAAAAAAGCGTAATTCTATTCATCTTTAGAGAATTAAATTACATTTTGTAGGTACTTTAAGCACAACCCAAACATGGGAATAAACTTAGGTCAGAAAATAAAAGCTGGAAAAGGCCGATGAGCTCACTGATAATCCGCATAAAAGTAAGCAGAAAAAAGGAGTTGAGAACAACCCTGAAAAAAACAAAATATGACCAGAGGAAACACAGGAAATTCCACCACAGAGAAGCACAACATAAGAGCAGTCCCAAGCAAAAGACCTTGGATACAGAATGGACCAGGTCGGAGCGGTATGTAGCTCTCACATCCACTGGGTATACATCAAACTCTGAACAAACCAACACTAGAGACTAGATGGACTAGGTCAGAGCGGTATGAATCTCCCCTATCATCTGGGCATACATCAAACCCTGAACATATCAACACAACCAGAGAGAGGAACTGCAGCCTGGTGTGAGAAGACCCAAAAAAAAAACTTGTCGAGAGCGGGCAACAAAATGAACCCCAAAGTAAACCCAAGTGCAGGACGGACCAGATCAAAACGACATACATATCTCTCTAAAATGAGAGGATCCAAAACTTCGAACCCTTGCTGCAAAAGATCTGAAACTCGACACCAGAACAGAAACGCAACCAAACCCACAGAGCAGATGGTATGCATCGGATCCTGAACGAACCTGTAATTTTAGAGGGAGAATAAGGATGCATCAAGAAAACCCAACAAAGGAGAGGGCCACCCACAAAGAGAATCGATGGCGAAAAGTGGCCGCAAAGTAGAAGATCCGCATGGAAAAAGACTGCCAGAAACCTCAGATCAGCATAAGACGGGTTGATCGGATCAGACCAAAACACTCTGAGATAGATTAGCAAACCGAGCTCCCTGGCACCATCAACATCGAGCAAAAAGGGCAATGAGAGTCAAGAACGAAAAAGAACCCCAGATCTAGGCAAGAAACTCGATCCGAGCAAAATGAGAGATCCGAGGCAAGAACACTGCAAAACCATAAGAAACGCATCAGGAAACACGTCCATCATCCGAAAAAACCCGCCTCATCCAGAACAAAGAGTCCGATCCACACTAAAGAAGCCATAGATCGGGCATCAGTAAAGAAGGAAACGTCCTTGGTGAATAAATCCTGAAACAAAATGCCGCATCAAGGAAGAGGAACCATGGAGATGGTAGCTTCATTAGCGATCGACTAACAGTCTCCACGACTATGGACAGATCTCAAGATTCGCGCGCAGGCATCTTGAATGAAAGGAAAGGCCTATGCCAGGGGTCTCCAACCAAGGAAACCGTAGCCGCAGACCCCCATCATCTATGTGCTGATTTCTTATACTAACAAACAAATTATTTGTGATTTACAGTGCACAAACACTAGGGACGCCCTCTGAGATTGGAAAAGCACCAATCCAAACGAAGAAGCAATTAGCTAGTGACCTTTGGGCTGATTGCTCATCAGTTATTACTTAAATTTCTGTGATGCAGGTCTTGGAATCATTGCTGTCCTGTTGTGAAGATTTGAGTGATAAAAATTAGTGTTACCAACATTGCGATGTTGGTGGTAATATCACGAAAACCGTGGTTTGCGATATTATCGCCGAAAATATCGCGATATTATCGAGTCATGATAATATCGTGCTATTTACTAAAACATTGCGATATTATCGCGCGATGAAGGAAAATGTCTCACGGGCACGGGATTGGTAGGAAATAAAGATGGAATTTGTCTTTTTTTTTTCTCTCATTTTGCAAGTAGACTGTGGGGTTTGGAGAGCAAAGGAGAAAGAGGTAAGTTTTCCTTCGAGGAGGAGCGAGATCTTGAACAGCATAACCTGTTCATTGTGAAGTTGGGATTGATTTCCCTCAAGCAAGGGCACATTTGCAGGTATGGGCAACAATTTGCACCCTTTGTTTTTTTTTTTTTAAATGTTTGCTATGTATCCTTCATTTTGGTAGTTAGGGACTGTTTTTCTCAGCTGCCACCATATTATTTTGGAGTGTGGATTGATTTCCAACCATTTTTTTTTTTATTTTTGCAAATTTATTATAGGTTTTTTTTTAATTTTTGCAAATTTATCAATTTTCCCTCATTTTGTAAATTTGTATTACTTGTAGATTGTATTATCTTGAATCTTGATTGTTTAAAAGTTAAAAGGTGATTTTAATTTTTTCTATTGTTTTGTTCCCTAGGTTTGATGACTTGAAGATTGAAAATGCCGAGAAAATTGGATGCTATGTGGTAATATGGTGCAGTGTTGTATATCTCTCTGATATATTGCCTTTGCCGATATTTCGATAAATTCTGAGTTAAACACCCGCTTGATATATTTGAAATATTCCGATATATTTCGAGTTAGACCCCTATCTTGCGACATTTTCCGAGATTTTCCATCGATGTCATCAAGAGGTTACATTCCAGACCCTCGCCGATACTTTTCTCGAGACGAGATATACAACATTGATATGGTGATCCCGAGGGGGGGTTTAATAGACAAACTTTGTATTGCAAGTTGTGTAGGATGAGAATGATGGGGGGAATTACTCGGCTGAAATACCACCTTGCAAAAATTCCGGGACATGAAGTGGATATTTGCCCAAATTCAACCCCAGAAATCATGTGTATTTCCAACAAAGTGCTTGAAGATATGGGTTTAGCCAGAGAATACATGGAAGCTACGAAAGCTCAATTTGCGAGGGGAGGAGGTGGAATATTTGAGGAGGGAAGTTCAGCTGCTTCAATTCCACCTTCTACCTCATCATTTTTTGTTCCTAGAACCAAACCTGGTGCACAACCTTCTATCAGGTCAATGGTAAACAAAAGGAGAAGGAAGAGGCTGATAAGCTGGTGGGTAAGTGTTTCTTATGGAGTGACATTCCTTTTAACATTGCCAAGACCAACCCATTCTATCAACCAATGTTTGATGTAGTTGTTGTTGTTGGCCCGAGGTATAGAGGGCCTATCCTTTTAGAATGAAAATCTTGATTGTGCTAGTAGATTGGGTGAACTTAAGGGATCATGGGAAATCACTGGATGCACCGTGATGTCAGATGGTTGGACGAACCGGAAGGGTAGGACACTTCTTAACTTCTTGGTTAATTGTCCCAAGGGGACATTGTTTGTTAAATCTGTGCATCTGCACATGTTAAAGATGCATTATTGTTATGTGACTTATTGGATGAGTTCATTCGGGAGGTGGGTCCACAACACGTTGTCCAAGTCATAACGGACAACACTGCTAACTATGTTGCTGCAGGTAGGATGCTTATGCAGAGGTATCCTACATTGTGTTGGACTCCTTGTGCTACACATTGTATAGATTTGATATTAGAGGATATGGGAAAAATTCCTTATATCAAGGACATTGTTGAATCGGCTAAGAGCATCACAAAATTCATATATAATCATGCATCTGTGCTTAGCTTGATGAGAAGATTCACAAATAACAGGGAGTTGGTGTGTCCTGCAATCACGTGCTTTGCCACTAGCTTCATATCTCTTTGATCTATCTTGGCTTGCATGCGGGACCTGAAGATTATGTTTGTTTCACATGAGTGGGATGATTTATTATTTAGCTGTAAACCAGAGGGGGAGGCCATATGTAGGGTAGTGTCATACCAGGAGAGCTTTTGGGTGGGAGTGGAGGAGGTGGTTGCCATTAGCGAACCTTTGGTAAAGGTTCTTCGGTTGGTTGATGGAGCCCACAATGGGCTACTTGTATGAGGCCATGGATAGGGCCAAAGAAGCCATCTGTGCCTACTATGATGACAAGGGAGATGGTGGATTTCAGAAACAACTACAGATATGGGGATTGATTGATCAACGATGGAACAATACACTTCATCGCCTAATTCATGTTGGGGATCTACCTCAATCGCGCATTCTTTTACTCATGTGGTTTTAGATTTGATGTTGAGGTTATGGAAGGATTCCTCACATGTGTTGAGAGAATGGTGCTAAGTCAAGAAGAACGTGTAGAGATTTTGAAAGAAATGGAAATATATAGGATGTCTGGTGGGACTTTTGGCTTTCAGATGACTATAGCTGATAGGAAGAGCAAAATGCTAGGTAAGCTTTTCATTAAATTTAAAATTTCAACTTTGAATTTTCAATGTCTTTTCTTTCAACTTTGTTTCAACTTTTAACTTTCAAATTTCAATGTCTTTTCTTATGTTTCTCTGATTTGTTGTAGATGCTTGGTGGACAAGCTATGGTGGTAGAGTACCCCATCTACAAAAAATTGCCATTCGGGTGCTTAGCGAAACATGTAGCTCTTCAAGATGCGAGCGCCACTGGAGTGCATTTGAGAAAATACACACCAAGAAGTGCAACAAGTTACAAATTTTCAAATTAAATTTTTAATTCATTATAAATTATAATTATTATTTTATGCCCTGTCACCCTCTATAGTCTAGATTTTGTATTTTAAATTATAATATTATTATTAATTTATAATTTATGGCCCTCATATAGGTTGGAATCCCAACGCCTCAATGACATGGTATATGTCTACTACAATCTCTGATTGTTGGTGAGGCAAATTTAGAAAACACTTGATGTGGATGCCATTTTGTTGGATGGGATTGACACCAGTGCTGAATGGAGGATTGAGTCTGAGAGGCCTATCTTGGAATTGATGCTTGATTGGATACGAGAGGAGGTAGAGGGGGTAGTAGCGGAGCAGGAGGAGGTGGAGGAGGAGGATATTACAGAGCAGAGTCAACCACCATCTTCACAGATTCCAACAGAGGAAGTTGTACTTGGAAGTAGCACCAGTAGAGGACACCAGAGTCTAGCTCCTGCTTCTTCTACAGGATGTCAGAGTCCAGTGCTAGCCCCAGGGGCTTCTTCCTCTAGAGGAAAAGCTATCACCTTTTCCCGTAAAAGGGGCAGAGGGAATCATTAGAATTTATTTGATTCATTGTAAATGACTCATGATGATGAGATACATTTGTCACTTCTTATATTTTTTGATGATATTTTGAGGCTTTAGATTCGGGACATGATTTAGTGTTGATCTGTAGACTGTGATGTATTTGAGTTTACTAGACATCTTATACATCTTATATATCGATTCTTTTTTCAAATTTATGTGGAAATGCATTTATTTGATGTTGTTGATGCTTTAGATATTTAAAAAACTGAAAAAAATGAACATTTTTGTATTTTTCTGTTCTTACGACTTCCGATTTTTCCCTCTATGTTGCCGATATTTTCGTTTTCGGACCCTTGGCGATATTTTGCCGCTGCCGATGTTGGTAACATTGATAAAAATACCACAAAAGAAGGTTATGAGAGAAGGCTCTTGAAATATGGTGTATTCCTCAATTTAATTTTTTTCTGCTCCTTGTACATACTCTTCCTTGTAAATATTTTTTCTCTCTAAAAGATCATAGTGATGCTGCTGGTTCATCTTTGGTCTAGGGGTTTCATCACTTATGTTTCTCCACCTATGTAGATTGAGAGTTGGTGAAAAGTCATGGTTCGTAGTTCTAGAAGAGCTCAACTCTCTCCATTTTGGATTGTATCTCAAGTCTTAACCCCGTTAAGGAAAGGATTTCTAGGATCCCTATCTGGTTAGAACTCCCATATTTACCATTAGAATACTAGATTGTTAAGAGTGTTGAAAGAGATTAGGGGCATTCTAGGAAGTTTATCAACATTAAGAAGACCATTGAAAAGTGTATCGCTTTGCATGTGAAGATGTGTTGAGATGGATGTAGGTAGTGGCCTCCTAGAAGGGATAAGGTTGAGGCTTGGATCCTCATCTTTATGGTAGGACTTTGATTAAGAAAATTTTCCATTTTGTTTATGAATTTTCAAACAATTTGGTCATATTCGAATAAATTTCCCTGGTCACAAAAACGCTATGAAGGATGGTCAAGCCCATTAGGACAACAATCCAATGACAAAGGCATCGATAATCTTGGTTAAGGTGCTTGAAAGGATTCAGAATCCCATGGTCACATGGGCTGTGTCATCGGAAGGACACATTTTTTAAAATTCTAAGAACAAAAAAGGGGCTCACTTGATGAAGGTGGATACCATATGGAAGGCACGATTCAATCCCCATCAACTATTTAATGGATAAAGCATTGGAGGGGGTTTCCCGAATTGACCACATTAGTTAGGAGATTGGAGTTTCTAAATATCTTGTTCTATTCAATATGGTAGAGGCACAAGAGCTGGTTATCCATAGATGCCCAAGGATTGATGATGTAAGGGCCTCTTCTTCAATGTAACAACCTACCAAAAATAATCTTAAAGTGAGGTGCACCAGTTAGGCTGGAAATAGAAGCCAAGAATAATGATAAAAATACTGCCAAAAATAACCTCAAGTGGTGTGCTTTACTATGCCAATAATAAATTGAATGGAGCATGGATAAGGTGTGATGTCCCGTTCGCAAGAGTAGGCCAGCATGGATAATAGTCTATTTGTTCTCGTAGACTATAGTCAGGCACAAATAGGGAAAAAGAGGAGAAATAAGGGTGAATAATTGGCTAAACGATGAATTAAGCTAAAAAGCATAGGAAAAGTCACTTAAGCTAAAGTCAACGAAGAAATAGAAGAAAAATGTGTTGAGGGGGAGACTTAATTAATTAATCACTCACCTTAGGAGGAAAAATGCCTAGCTTAAGTGATGTCAACGGAGAATTAGAATGAGAAAGGTATAAAAGGAAGAATTCCTCATTAATGTATGATTTGATGTTGAGAGAGTTCCAAAGGAGGAAATCGACTGTAATAAATGGACCAAAGCTACCAAATTGGAATAATAATATATTGATAAAATGAATAAATAATGGATGATTACAATCGAGAAGTGAGGACTCGTTGATATACCCACGTCGGGGTGCCCAATAGCCAATAGCCATGTCTTTTCATTATTAATAATTATTATTTAGTTATATTTATTATTTAATATCTTATTTATGTGTATTTTTATGTACATAACATTGCCTTCGCCTTAAAAATGCTTTGTCCTCAAAGCACTGGTAACGACGGGTGTAACTGGCGAAAATGTTCTGATTCCCATGCTGCATCTTCTTCTAGAAGGTTTTTTCATTTAATAAGATATTCTTTGATTATGCGAGATCACATCTTTTTTTCTCTAGTGGCAATAATGGCTTCTGGTTCTAAAATGATTCTTCCTTTTTCATGCAACATAGGGAGCAGTGTTTGCATCTTTGGGTATTGTCCTACAACCTTTTTTAGACACGATACATGAAAAACGTTGTGGATACGACTTTTATCTGGTAATTCCAACCCATAAGCTATTTGACTGATTTTTTTGTTAATTTGATATGGTCCATAAAATTTCGGAGCTAATTTATTCTTTCCTTGATGTATAAGAGATAACTGTTTGTAGGGTTGAAGTCTCACAAATACCCATTCTCCAGCTTCTAATTCTCTTTCTGTTCGTTGTTGATTAGCTTGTTGCTTCATTCTGTTTC
>JASDQU011507790.1:10203-22808 GCA_032191745.1 Picea mariana
GAAGGAACCTACTCTGATACCAATTGTTGGATTACTGAGAGGGGGGGTGAATTAGTAATAGAGAAATTTAATCATTTTTAACCATATAATCCAAGTGTTATATCAATGTATCATTATCATCCAATAACTGCAGAGTAAATAAGCAATGAACAAATGAACAATCATACACATACACAGTATATCAATGTTTTACGTGGAAACCCAAAGCGAGAGAAAACCACATAATGGTTTTTCTTATATGCCTTGAATAATTACATTCATTGGAAGCACCAACTTCATTTTGATTTCTAGATGCAATTGGAAAGAGTCTCCAACCCCCTATTTTCTCAGGATACAATCCGAGGGAAGATCCAACTCTCCAATTCTCTGGATACAAATAGAGGGAGGCTACAACCCCCTTATTTTCTCCGGATACAACTAGAAGGTGGCTACAACCACCTATCCTTTCCCCATACAACCACCCTGAAGTATAATTATAGTGATGGAACCACGGTCACACTATCACTGTGATATATACTGCTGTAAACCTGTACCAATCAACCTGCACCAAATAAACTATACCAATAACATGAACCATGGATCAACCATGCATCAACCTGTACCTCAACCTGTACCATAAACAAGTGAATCAACCATGAACCAACCTGTACCAAACAATGTGTGTTCAACCTATACCATAAACAAGTGCATCAACCATGCACCAACCTGTACCTCAGCCTATGCCATGAACAAGTGCATCAACCATGAAACAAACATGTACAAATAACCTGTCACAACAACTTGTCCAAACAACCTATCACAAAAACCTATCTCATCAATATTATCAACCAAATCATATCTACTCACCAATATCAATCACCAAGACAACTCTCAGATATGTTCATCAACTAGCCATAACACAACAACTGATAATCATCACCAACAACTCATAATAATACAAGTATGCTACATCATCCTTAAACCATGTGTCAACAATACTACTAACAAGTGCCTCCAACCATGTACCAAGTATGTACCAATAATGCATCAACTGCTCATCAACTATGGCTCTTCAAGATGTACCAACATCATCAACTATACACCTCATGTACGTGCCAACTCATCAACTACTTGTCTCAACCATGTACTCGACATAAACCTCAACCAAATTCCCTCATCAATTTCATCATCCAAATATGATTTGTAAATCTATAATATACCTGGTGTATATGATCACATACCTACAAACCTTCCTTAACTTTAACAACAAGAGACTAGAATTTTCATCAAACTTTTCTTTAGTATCACATGACTAGTTTGGGATTAATCAACAACCCTAACTTGAAATAATCATAACTATGTAGCTGTAATGAATACATATCTGAAACTAATACATAATGTTATTCAATATGTTTAATGCAATTCCTCCAAGTGTCACTACTTGAAACATCTCAGAAAAGGAGTTATAGAAAAAATGGCATACCTTGTTGAATTCTAGATTATTCTAGAGAGCTACCTCGTAGAGCATTCCCTGCACAAAATATCTGTTGAATCGATCTAAAAATGTTGCATAGCATACTACAGGCTGTACTCTAACCAACACATTTTTTATTACTGAATTTGTATCTTTTATGAAGAAATTATGACGTTTTTACCCGAAACACCTATTTTAGACTAGTTTCAGGACTAACGACAAACTCTATTTTCCACGAAGTGTAACTCCAAAAATACAAAAAACGCACAAGATGAATTTTTTACCACAGATACTCGGATATTTTTCCTCAATAGAATAGAAATTTTAAGGCCTGAGTCATTCTATATAGAAAGTTATTTCAAAAATGGTGAGATGACATGTAAATAACATACCATAGAAAGCATCATCAAAAGAATATATCCTCCCTTCAATTTCGGCCTTCTTTTCTTCACCTTCCTTCTAAAATTTTCCTTAAATATCCTTTGGTTACCTCATAAACCTATATATATTAAATATTCTCAAGTTTGATATAAAATGAGAGATCCTTGCCTCTTATTTATACTCTCCAAGTAGCTTCCTTAAAAACATCTTCTAGGTCACTTTGCCCACTTTCCTTATTTTAGGGTTAACCCGCTTCTAATTTCTCCATTAAATTTATTATTTAAATAATTTATTTTGTATTCACTTTGAATTATAGTACACTCATCAATTCAGTTTATTATTTACCTTCTAAAATCTCTTAAACCACTTTGACTGCTTTGACCTTTTGGGGCTTCTAGATGACATATGAGGGTCCTCCAACTTCGCAAGGCGATAACTCTCAAACCGTGAGGATTTATGTGACANCATCCATATAGAATAGTATTACCTTAAAATTTATTAAAAATTATACCATTATACATGAAACAACGTTGGGTCCATTACCCAAACCTTTGTGCTATCGAAATTCGCTACCAGACTTTCTCCAAGGGTTGACATCAATCAATAAGGGTTGACATCAATATACAATATCACTCTCCAATGGTTGACATAAATGACAACCAACAATCCATACCAACTATCCATCAACGTAAGCCAACTATCTGACAATTATTTTTTATTGGCATGATCTAACTGGACCTAATATTCCTTCCTACATACCTTTCCAAATCACTATTTAGGTTTGTGGTAGGGATGTTCCACATACTACTGTCAAAGAAGGTGCCTCCCTTACTATTTTATCCTCAACTGCTTGGAAAGATTTAGGTTTTCCTTGAATTGTGTCGTTCACCTAGAATCTGTTAGGATTTAACAAACAAATGACTCAACATTTAGGGATCCTTCCTTAGTTACCCATTACTTTAGGAGGGAATACTGTTTATATTGATGTTATGGTAGTTCAAGAACCCTTGGATTTTACTTTACTCCTTAGGCGTGATTATTTCTATGCCATGAAAGTTATCATGTCCACTCTCTTTTGAGCGATATATTTCCCTTATAATGGAAAAAATGTGACTATCAATCAACTTTCGTTTGTTGATCCTCATTTGAATTCCAACCACCCACCTTCCCTAAATGATCCTTATATTCTAGTTGTATCGCCCCCACCATAGGCTAATTATGTGGAAACAAGTCCTATGATTTCAACGCTAAATGAATTTTCTTTTGACTTAGATCAAGGTATTTGACATGGTAATCTCTTCAATAGGGCTATTAGAGCCTGATATCCTTACCCCTATTGCGGGCCTCGATATATATTCCTTCCAGAGCCTTGTTCTTCCATCCAATGAAGATATCTTGGAAGCCATGATTGAGGTATGTCCCTTGACATGTATTCCTTCCAGAGAATTGTCCTCTTGGAAGCCATGATCAGGAAGAGATCCTAATGAGCATAGTTCTCTTTTCTGTGTCAAGATCTTTAAAAAATGAAACAGAGAGTTACAAGAATTATTTTAGTTCTTTGTGGAAATATCATTAAAAAATGAAACAGAGGTATGGGAATCGAACCCAGAGGTTATGAGAATAGTTATTTTCCTATGTCAAGCTCCTTAAGAAAATGGAATAGATCCTTATAATCATAGTTGTTTTCCTATGTCAAGCTCGTTAAAAAACAAAACAAATTCCTCCCCCATTAATTTGAGTCTTTCATTAGAACTCATACTTGAAACTTAATTTCATCCACCTGGGTCATTTGATCCTCTTTCTTCCTCCCTCTTTAGTAAATATTTTTCTATTAGTCACCAAGAGTCTATTCTGGTATATAAATTGGTGATAGGAGAAGACTCAGTGGATGAAACAAAGCTTGGGGGGCATGTCTCCAACCTCTGCTTACCATGCTGGAGTTAAGCCACTAGCTTCTCAAGATGTGGAAAAGTACCAACCACCCATGGGTATCCTCCCTCGAAACCATTAGAAATTGTGTTGGGAAGTTTCTGAGCATAGATAGTTTTCAATTTTAAGCTCGTTAAACAATGAAACTGGTTCTTAGCATAGTTTATTTTCTAGTTTCAATCTTGCGAAAAAGTAAAACCTAACCAAGCATAGTTATACTTTCTTTGAACAAGTTTGTGTTAAAATGAAACCAATCCTGATCTTAGTCTTTGTTCTTTATCGTGCTTATAAATATATGAGAATAGGTTACTGAGATTAGTCTTTGTTCTTTCTCATGCTCATTAAAACATGAGAATAGGTTATCAAGTATACTTTTATCTCTTTTTCATAATCGTAAAATATATAACAAAAAGGAACTCTTTGGAGTCTCCTTTAATTTCTTTTCCGACCCCCTAAACATGGAAATATTGTAGAGATATCTTGTTTTCTTTCACGCTCATTAAAGTGAATTCAAAATCACATATGTTGAGTAGTATTTTATCTCTTTTTTGGTATCATCGGGATATTTTTGAAAAAGGAAAACCCTGACCATCCTGGCTAGGAGAGTTCTCATGAGGATTATTTTACACCTTTTCAAGCTTGGGAGACTAAACTTACGAAAAATTCCATCTGGATTCTTCTTTAACAACTTTTCAAAATATCTAAATATGAAAATGCCATTGAGTTTACCTTCTCTGGAATCATAAAACTTTACATTGAAGGACCCATATGGGACTGAACCACTCCTTCCTAGGGTTCATTGAAAATAATCCGAGGGACTCATCCGAAGGATGAGCTTATATCAAACATATGTTATCCTCTTCAAGCTCGTTAAATAAGAAAGAGGTGCTCGCCAATCATGGTGGGGGGAAAACTTGGGAAGTGGGTGAAGGTTTTGTAACATTATCGTAGTTTTGTGTTTCCCTTGAACATGGCACCTCTCTACATTATTTCATACAGTTGGCTAATCTACTTTTCTGTAATTCATTTGAATTCCATGTGTCATCATACTCTTTTGACTCATTCAAAGAGAACCTTTGGTTGTCATCACGTTCTACATATCATACTATTTTGACTCCTTTGAAGAGAACCTTTGGTTGTCATCACACTATGGTGATCATTGCATTATGTTTGGATCCTTTCCTCGTCGAGTCAAATGCTTCCAAGTCAATTTTCATATCGCTCAATGTTCAAGGGAAATATAAACCTTACAACCACTCTACAGTATTCATACCCTTGTCAATATGTACATATTTTTCTATCATTACACATCATTTCTTGTTTTGTTTCATGTCGATGATGGGGAATACATCATGGCCCTCCTTCAACAATTCTATTAATGTTGACTCAAACTCATTATCTAGGAATTAGACTTAGAAACCAATAAGTACCTTGAAACCTGCATGCCTCAATGGCAGGTTTCCTCGCATTTGACAGTAGGTTTACATTATTGACCTATGATCAAATGATTCCTTCAATGTTCGACTTCAAATCATTTATTCACATTCTATGGAATGTACTAGGGTACCTTGGGAATCATTGTCATCACTGGTGATTTCCCTCGCACTTTTTAACAGTATAAATTAATGACCGATAATCAAGTGGTTTCTACCATGTTCGACTTCAACACAGATATTCTCATGGTTAGAATTGTACCTGTTAAGGATCGGGATGAAGACCCTGAGAATATTTTAGGTTCCTACCTGTGTTATGTGCCTAGCCTAGGTTGCGATGGGGATAATTTTTATACATTGTTACATAGATCCACATTGTATTGGTCTGTGGCTATGTTGTTTTGTCATATTATAGCTCCAATGTGTACAATATCGTGGCTACGACTTGATCGTGTCATGTAGATATGGATCCATGTTGTATGTTTGGTGGCCATATACTTAGTCAGTTCTTTCATGGATCCGCAATTATTTTTCGACGACCATGCTTTGAGTCATATTGTACTGTGCATGGGTATTCCTACCTCAGGATGATTTATATATATATTATTTGATATTTTCTTGCAACTTTCATTAAACTTCCCTATTCTATCACCCCTGGCATGTGCAAAATGTTTTGAACATCAACAACTCTTTTCAACGCACATTTTAGGGGGAAATCTATTATACGTAAACTTTTCATATTGTCTAGTGTCGTACTAAGTGTCACACTTATGCCACTTTTTCATTAACTGTCACACTTATGTATAGTTGCGTTTTTGAGTGTCGTAATTCCAAAATGAATGTTTCATAAGTGTCGCATTCATGTTTCATCACTCCAAAACCATGGAAAAACACTTTCTCATCATCCCTAATCCTTGAGGAGAATAAAAACCCATTTTGGAGGTCGACAAAATGATGTTTTCCTTTAATTTTTGACTTGGTTTGAAGAAGGATGCCCCCCTTCTCATGCATAGGGATATTTCCCCCCCCCTCCCTCATGGATGATCCTTAGTAGACCATTTGGGAGAATCTAGGATGCCATGTCTTCCACTCTAGGGGAGCATCCTTCATGTTATGATATTTTTAACCAATTCTTCCTTTTTCTATGGGATAAGTTCCAAGGATCCTTGGGTTGTTATAGTTTGGGTTGACTCATGAGCTCGGGATATTCTACTTTTGGAATTAAATCCTAACCTAAAGAGGAATAATATCAACCTTGTGCACATAATCCTCAACCATTCCCTTGATGACCTATGTTGGTTAAACCTCCCAAGTTCCTATATAAACTATGCCTCTCAAGGTTGAAGGGAGTTCATATGAAAAGTATCAAACTTTTGATCTAAGAATTCAGGAGTATTTTGGAAGTGCACATAAGGGTCTAGAAAGGAGAAGCATGGAGGAATATTGCAGCCCATTGTATGTTTTATTGTTTCTTATATATATTAACTTGACCTATTTCCTCATTTTCATTGTTGTTTCTATTCATGTTTGAATGAGTGTAACTTGATTAGGATAATATTTACCTAAGTTGTTTCAACTAGTAGAAGAGGAGGGCGGTCTTACTATTTTTTAGGTAGACTACATATTGAGCTGGCTTAAATCCAACTTTAGAGCGGAGATGAGCATCAAGGACAATTGACGTAAACATGTAATTTTCTATCCTTCTCCTTTTCTCTATCATTTCATGTATTAATGTATGGAATATTTAGGAATGTTAGTTACCATTTGTTATAACTATCTTAGTTGAGGAAAACCTAGCTAAGGAGAACTCAACATGTCCGTAGGGTGTGATTTCCCACAACATAGAGGGGGGGAGAGGGAGGGAGGGTGAGAGAGAGAGAGAGGGGTAAAAAGGTAAATAGGGGGAAATAATTAACAATAAAATTCCATGGATATTACACTCGATATTTTTTCACAAGAAATCTAACAAAATTCTGAAAACTTTACTGTGAAGGTGAATTTTCTTTACACACGAGATTCTTTAATTACTAGTTTTCTAGTTAAAATGTATGAAATAGATGAAATGTGAAAAATGGAGAACATAATTAAATACCCACACAACATCCAAAAATAAACACAAGATATAACTTGGGAAAATCAATATGGGAGAAAACCCAACTAGAAGGTGAGTTCACTCTCCTCTCTTTTCTTGAATTGATAGTACAAAAGAAAGAGGCACTCTCTCTGGAGTTTCCTTTGCCACTGTGGCCTGTATGGCTACTATGGGATCTCTCCTCCTTTTTAATTCTCTCAAAATACCACTCCTAGGTTCTCTTCTCAACTATGGAAAAAACATAGTTCCAAAGAATGGAATCCCTTCTCCTCCTAGTGGCCTGGTATTTAACATCGCTCGATAGCCATCTAGGGCTAGGGTTTTGACATCCTCAACCCTCAAATGTGATAATATTTTGAAAATTCTATAATATTATTGAAATTACGTATGTTTCTAGCCCCATATCTATGATTAATATATGTTTACATGGCATCAACTCATACCATGGTGGTCAATATGGTAGGTCAACTTGAAGGAGGCATAACTTTTGCATACAAACTCCAATTAATGTGATTTTTGCACCATTAGAAATGTATCAATGTGTAGAACATTATTTAGGGATCCAATATAAATATATAAAATTTTATACCCTAAACAATGTTGTTTGATTCCTCAAAATGTATCCATAAGGTTTGAAAGCCCAATTTTCCAAACTAGGGCCTACCATTAGGATGATCATACAAGATGATTCTTAGAATTTTTTTCCATTGTGAAAGTATTGATATAGATGAAAAATAATATAATTATCCAATATATATTATACCTTCCCATATATAGAGGATTTTGGTCCCAAAAATATTTACTGAAAGAGGTGAGGAAATTTTTCCTTTACCTTATCCCTGGACTACCACTTTAATTTTCTTGGAAGTTGTCCTTTGAACCCAATCTTGCAAAGGTCATGTTACCCATGTATGGTAGTTCGAGACTGCTTCTATAAAATTGTGTCCTTTTCCAACCCTTCTTGAGCATATTTTTGTAATTCATATATGGAAGGTAGGACCTTCTCCTCCTCTTGATCCAACATGGAAGGCTCGTATAGTTTGATATTCTCCACACTCGCTACTGAGTAAATGTGCATGCATGGGAATAGATTAAGACTGTAGGCATTATCTCTCACCTTCTCCAATATGTAAAAGGGTCCATACAAGAGAGACTTTATATTCTTACCAAGACCTTATGGTATTTGTTTCTTCAACTATAAAAAAATTATCTCCCACTTTGAATGAATTCTTAATTCTGTGCTGATCATGTTTTTCCTTGTATTTTTCCTGTCAATTCTTTATCATATCATGTACTCGCAAATGAATATTCCTACTCTTCTCAACAATTTTTTTCTCTCTCAATGCATCTATTGTGACACCCTACCTCACTCCTCCTTGTTTTCCATATACAACATTGAAGGGTGAAGGTGTAAAATATCCAAAGCAAGTTTCAAAAGGTAACTTACTAGTAGCAGTGTGTACTAATATACTATAAGAGTTTTGTATCTATATCAAATTTCAATCCGATGTGTTCATATGCTTCTAATTTCCACCCTCTAAATTTTCACCAAATTCTTGTAGACTATTTTGTATACCTGTTTGTCTATGGATGGAATGATGTAGATATATTTAACTTAATATCTATATTCTCCCACAATGTACTGAAAAATATGGTATCCTTGTTTCAGATGATGCTCCTTGGCATCTCAAACTACACCCAAATCTATTCAGAGAACATGTTTGTTGTTTCTTGTCCTTTTATGGTATTTTTACAAGGAATGAGAATGTACATCTTGTTGAACCTATCAACACAAATAGATAGTCATGCCCCTTCTTTCTTGTTGGTAAATCTCCTAAAAAATAGATGGAATTTTTTTTTGAAGGTCAAGTGGGTATAGGTAAGGGATGGTATAGACCTTGCTTCATCTTAGTGGGATTTCTAGTACAAAAAATTATAGATCCTCTAATATATTGCACTACATATTCTTTCATTGTGGGATAGTACACATACCTTTGTAATGTGGTGAATATCTTCTAAACATCAAAATGTCCTACAATATTAGAGGTGTGAGTCTCTTTGATAAGTTGTAGTCGCTCACCTTTATGGACACAAAGCTTGTTGATATTGTAAAGTAACCCATTCTGTAAATGATATTCATCCTTTCCATCACCTTATTGTATATGATTTTGGCCCTATAGTGGCTAAAACACCTCCTTGAAGTCATGTATACCTCTATGTATTCATCATTGGAAAAATGTTCCATGTGCATCAAAGTTACCAAAATTGTAATCTTGGATGTGCGTGGACTTGTAAGCATGTTTTCCAACCTATTTTTGATTCCCATATTATGCTTGTTGACTGGATGAATTTTTTGTAAAATCCCCATCCACTTGTAATGTCTAGTTTGCTATAGCTTACTCTCAAAATGAAAATATTGTAACATTTGGTGATTTGTGTGGAGGATGGTCTTGTTTCTGATCAAATAGTACTTCCACTTCTTGAAATATTGAACTAGGGAATCAAGTTCCTTTTCATACGTAGGGTAGTTGAGAACTGCTCGATGAAATATTTCTTAATTATATCATACACGCCTTCCTCTTTACATCAAAACTACTCCCATAGCATACCCACTTCCATATGTCTTCACTTCGAAAGGATTTTTCAAGTTTGGTAATGTGAGAATTAGTTCTTGAATGAAATTTCTTTTGATCTCATAAAAATCCTTCTACTGATTATTCCCCCATTGGAGACTCTTACCACTTTATTTTATGGTGTGGAGTGATGTAGCTACCATTTAAAATGAAGCTATGAACTTCTGCAAGTATTGTGATTCCTCAACAAAAATTCTAAATTCAGTGAAATTTGTAGGAATTGGCCATTTCATGATGTCCTCCATATTTGTCGAATTTAGCTTGATCTCCCCTCCAATGTTCACATACCCCAAATACAAAAAACATTTCTAAGAAAAATCACATTTCTTGAGGTTAGATAGAAGATGGAGCTTCTTCACAGTCTCTAACACCTACACGATATGTGATATTTTCTTTCCCTAGATAGAACTATAAACCAATATATCTTCCAAATAGAATATAAAAAATGAATCTATATATGGGTGTAATACATGATTCATCAGTCTCATGAATTTATTTGATTCGTTACATAAACCAAATGGCATGAAAAAACATTCATACAAAACTTGTTGTGTCGTTAAGGTAGTATTATAGGTGTATTCTTCATTGATGCATACCTAGTGGTATCCCAATCTAAGATCAAACATGGTGAAATATTTTTTGTATTTCAACTGATCTAACAGATCATCAATCCTGGGTAGAGGGTATTGATGTTTTAGTGTAAAATTATTCAATGCATTGTTATCGATACACATTCTCCAAGCCACATCCTTCTTTGGTACAATTATGATATGTGACCCACAAGGTGAGTTGCTTGTTCAAATCACACACTACTCCAACAACTTCTACAACTAACTCTTCACCTCATTTGATTCTATAATGAACGGTCTATACAACCCAATATTCAATAATGGGGAGTATGGGAATAACCGTATTGTGTGCTCCACTTCCCTCGTACGTGGTATCCTTTTAGGATCATGGAACACTCCTTTGTACACCTATAGTGATTCATCCAGATGATGTTTTTGATATTTAGTACACCCCTAGAGGGATTATTTTACTCTTATCGAATCATCCTTAGTCTAATATTATCTTAAGAAAATTAAAAATTATTTCTTATTGGAACTAATCAACTTCTTGTCTTGGTTGGAAATTAACAGTGATATCTTTGAATTTCCTTTATGCACATTTATTATGTAGGACTTCCCATCCTTGATCATTTGGTACTTTTTGGCTCTATGCATGAAGATTGCATGGATCATATACATGTATAGGATACCAAACACTACTCCACATACGTCAAGGGGTACTACGTCCAATTCCACTTCATCAATAAAGTTAGCACTTACAAAACATTTAGTCTTACATCATTTCATTACCTTGATATTTTCATATTTGTTTACCCATCCCAATGGATATGGGATAGGATCATCGTGAATCTTCAATCCAAGTTTTCTGACCAAATATGTTGTTATGAGATTACTTGAACCCAAGTCCAACATGACATCTATGTTGGTATTCTAGATCTAGATCTTGATGTGCAAGATTTTTTTCATCTCCTTCTCTTCCTAATGATGAAGGATAATAAGATTCACCTCCTTTTACATCGATGTTGAGAAAATATTCTCATCCAGATCGACGTTACCTTTAATCTAATTTCTATAATCTGTGGCTAGAGGATTATTTTTCATTGCATCTTTCTTGCGGTTCTTCAGGTTCAAATTTGGATGTACTTTCCAACACTTTTCCTTAGTGTGCACACCAATATTTCAATGGTTAATATGGTTGTTAGTATCCTTGTACTGATGTGTAGTAGCTATCATATTCTTATCCTTTCCCACTTTCCACTTCTTCTTCCCCTCCTTGGAATCTTCCTAGTTTTGTTTCTACTTGGAACCGCTTGGTTTCCCTTTCTTGTGGTCTATGATTTCTAGATATTGTTCCTTTACACATGCCTCATCAAATATTCTTGTATTGAAAAACATCACCTTCTTTAGTATATGGCTATGTATACCCTCATATACTTGAGGATTACATATGGTCTCTTGGGAGAGATACCTAGTTAGATGGACATCTTTTTGAAATCAGTGGTTTACTCATGTACACTCTTGCCTTGCTTATACCTAAAGTAGTGACACCAAATACATTGGTCCTATACAAAATTAATAGGTTAGAATTGAGACTTGATGAGGGTTTTGAACTCCTCCCACCTAATTACGGGCGAATCACCCTCCACCCTAAGTGTTTCTATACAGATTTCCCACCAGGTTAAAGCATGTCCCTCTAACCGCAGTCTAGAAAATGATATATTTTGTTCTTCATATATATGGTGAATGTTGAAATTAACTTCTAGTTATTTTGGTGTGTAGATTTTGACAACTATTCATTATGTTGTTGACATTTTCTAGAAATAAACTATGTTATAATTTATTTTTGTTCAACGTTTCGAGTGGACACACCACCCATCATAAGGAACACATAAAGCTGAAAACGATAGTAGAAGAGGGTTTCTAGGTTAAAGTTTTTTATAGAGGATGATAAAATATAGCCATTGTAAAAAATGGGGTAAATATGTTTTTTTTCAAATGACCATTGAGAATATAATGAGATGGTCAAAGGGTTAAGTAAAGGAAAAAATGAATTAAATTGAATAAAATGGTAGAAATTAACAAAAAGAGGGGGTAAATAAATTAGAATGATTTAAT
>JASDQU011507791.1:0-22734 GCA_032191745.1 Picea mariana
AAGAATCTTTGGCTATGGTGCAGAATTCACCAAAGACTTATTTATATAAATGTGACCAGTTGAAGTCAATTCATTAAGATATTACAGTGCAACGTATTAGAAATGAGTTTATAGTAAAGGTTTATGAAACCCATGCACGATTAGCTCTGGAGGCTAGAGACATGCCAGAATACAACTAGTGTCAGCCATAGCTTCAAGGGATATATGTTGAAGGCATTGAGGGGTTGTCATCACAAATTTGCAGCCTACAAGTTATATATAGTTCTCTGAACCCAGGAAACAATAGTCATCTTTTGTCTTCAGTGGGAAGAAATATGGAGTGCAATATAACTGTGGCATCAGTACAAAAAACTGAACGCAATCAAGGGAAGCGCTTTAAGAGTCGATGGGAGCCTATTGTTGAAGAGAAACCAAACATCGTGGTTAATACATTTGGAACACAGAGGAATAAGGATGACGTGTTGACTACAAAGACTCAACAACCATCCGATCAAGTGATCGACGGTGATGATTAACTCACTCAGTGGGATTTATCCCACATTGAAAGTGCAAAATGTTTTATGTGGGTTTATATACACCGTCATCACTACACCTATTTGACACGTAGTGAAAGGTGTGGCGGGGGATATAGGTGCTTGGAATTCACAAAGAAGATCACTAGCCTGGAGCCTGGGATGACTTGTCAACCCCCCTACCTTTTAAAAGAAGAGATAACAAATGTTGATCTACTGAGGAGATGATCTCTTCCATTGGATAAATATTTCTTTACATTGTTGGGGAAATGGTCATATGAGTGATCATGGGCTTAGGAGCATTCGTTATTTCAGTTGGTCGTGAGACTGCCAATTTTATCGGAGTCTTTGGCATAACACCAAATCTGGAGGATCACCAAGTTCTCTACCAAGTGAATAAACGTTCGGATGTTGAGACCACTATTCTTGTCAGAGTTTTTGGCATACTTCCAATTGTGGAGTTTCGCCAAAACTAGTTAAATACCTGCACAACACAAACACAAAGACGGTGAATTAATAAACATCACATTATTCGATGAAAGCCCTGGTGTGATAACTACAATTCATAACTGATATTAAAATAATAATTCTTAAATCCCGAAAGTATCAATTTAAAGATGTATTGTGATGTTTGTTAAATATTTTCATTACACATTAACACAATCATTAGATTTTAGATATAGATCGAAGAGATGTGTTGTTATGAAAAGTCATGTTAATGTTTGTGTTACTTAAAACAAGGGTTATGTAATATTAAATGAACAGACATGTTGTTTATGAAGAGTTGTGTTGAAAAGTTTAAATACTTATAAGTATGCTGAGATGTGAATGAGAAAGTTTTTTCTGTCAAAGGATTATTAAAGACCAAGAACAGAAGGAGACAGAGAAGCAACTATGAAACCCAATGTTTGATATAGAATACCATTATTGGACTGCATATCCTATTTCCATATTGATGAACAAAGGGTGGTAGGGAGGTGCAAGGGAAGGTTGGAGCCTCTAGGGGAATAGGTGCTTCCTTGTCAGTTGTAGCTGACTAAATAGGGGGTTGTACCCTCCTACCAGTTGGAGCTGGTGAATAAGGGGTGTGGGTGCATCCTGATCAGTGGTTGTTGATCTAAAGAGGAAGAACATATTCCTTCTATTGTAACTTGTAAAACATAATTTTGCAGTTAATAGAAAAGTTTTTTTGGTTTTCCCAATTGGGTTCCACGATAAAACATTGTGTTCAAATTTTGTTTGCATTGACAAAAGTACAATTTTTTATAAAATTATTGTGTCACTGATTCACCCCTCCCCTCTCAGTGATAGGATATGATCCTTCATAATTGTGCGCACTAAATTTTGGGAGATTGTGAGGTGTGGCACTAGAAATGCACAGTAAAAAATGGTGCACATGTGTGTGCACTAAATAGTGGGGTTTCACGGAGAAAAAATTGTGGTGCATGTGCAATACTGACACATAGTGTATATGCCAAATATTAACATCATGCATTGATACATGTTGAACTCTAGTGCGTGCACAGGCTTCATTAGAAAGGATTCTAGAAAAATGGTTAGATTTTTCATGAATTTGTTGCATGAATTCATCTAACAAATCTTATTGCCTGCACATTTTGCAAAATTATCAGTGATTAGAGAAGGAAAAAATCAGTGCAAGAAGTCAAAAATCATGGAAGATGCGTAGATATTTTAGCCATGATGATGAATTCAAAGATATATATGTCAATTTGGGTGTTGATGGTACAAAATCCAAGGAGGAGCGCATAAACTTCATATAAACCATAAAAGGACTGCAAAAATATGTCGAAAGTTATAAAGTTGATAATGAAAGGGTTATGAAAGCCAAGGAGTAGCAATATGACTTCAATATCATTTTGATGAAAATCTTGGACAGAATAGAAAAGAAAATGGATAAGGAGACTGAGAGAAGTAGGTCAAGAAGTTGTAGGTCTCATTATCAGAAAAGAAGAGAAGCAAGAAGTGTTCATAGGCATTGTCATCACTCACTAAATAATTCATTTGGGAAAGAATGCAGTAGCTCAAGTCCATCTCCTATGAGAAAGCATAAGAGAAGGACTAGGGTGGATGAGCTATAGGGAGAAATGAATAAGATCAAGCATCCTACCTTTGATGGTGAGCACAAGAAGGATGAATATGTAGAGACTTGGATAATGGGTATGAGGAAGTACTTCAATCTGCATAATTATTTTCCATAGGAAGAAGGGATAATTTCCATTTATCAGCTAAAAGGAAAAGCATCAATGTGGTTGGATCGGTTCATGCAAGTGAAACACGTTGATGAGAAAAAGGTTACTTGGAGGGAGTTCAAGAGGTATTTTCAAAATAAATTCTTAACCAAGCGATACTATGACAAGAAAATGAAGGATTTCTTTGAAATTAAGCTTGGGAGTACGACAATAGATGAGTACGAAAGAATATTTTTAGAGTTGTTGAAGTATGTCGCATTCATCAAGGATGATAAAGTTAAAATTCATAGGTACTTGATTGGCTTGCAATCATTTATCAGTGACAAGATACAATATGATGAGCCAAATACATTGGAGGAAACAATAAGGTGCGCTAAATGTCTTTATGATCAAAAAAGGGGAAGATTGACTTTCCAAAAGGCTTGGTAAGATAAGATGAAAAGCAAGGTGGAACAGAGGAAGAAGGGGGATAAGCCACCATTTTTCAGAAAAAATTTCACAAGGACATCCAACTCTTAATGAGCCCAGAATGAGGGAGGCAGTGGGGAAAAATCCAAGGAAACAACCTATTCAATTTTGGGGTTGTGGAAGAGATCATATGCATAGAGATTTCCCTCCAAGAGGTGAAAATGTGAGGATTGTTCACAATGTTCAATAAGTTGCGACAATTGAAGACATGGGAAGAAATGTACTAAGGATTTACGCAGCCCTGGATAAAAATCAAGCTGAGTTTCAGTCGCACGTGATTTAAGTGGAAAGTAATATTAATGACCATCCCATTGCTATTTTAATTTATTCATGAGCTAGTCATAGTTTTCTAGATCCTAATATGGTGGAAATATTCCAATTGGCAAGAAGAAAGATTGGACAACATTGGTTGATGTAGTTATATATAGGATAAAAAAGGAAAATCAATGAGATGGTCAAGGAATGTCCAATGGAAATGAAGGGATTGCACACAAATGTTAATTTGAATATCATACCTTTGGGTTCATATGATTGTATCATTGGTATGGATAGGTTGAACCAACATCATGTCATTCTAGACTGTTACAATAAGGCATTTACTTGCTTGGATGAGGAAGGAAACTTAAGAATAGTTCAAGGCATTCCAATAGATATAACTATTAGAGAAGTTTTATCCTTGCAATTAAATAAACGTTACAGGAAAGGATGTCAAGTATTTGTAGCACACATGGAAGAGAAACCTAAGGATACAGTGCCAAATATTGAAGAATGCACAATACCAAAATAATTTGAGGATGTCTTCAAAGATATATCAGGGTTACCACCGAAAAAAGATATTGATTTGTCTATAAATATTATGATGTGAGAAACACCCGTATCCAAGAATCCTTATAGGATGAGTATGCCAGTGCTGAAGGAGTTGCAGATGCAACTTGAAGAGCTTCTGAAGAAGGGGTATATATTCCCAAGTGTGTCACCTTGGGGTGCTCTAGTATTGTTTGTGAAGAATAAGGATGGTACATTGAGACTTTGTATTGACTTCAAGAAGTTGAACAAACTAATAGTAAAGAACAAGTATCCTTTTCCAAGAATAGATGACCTCTTTGATCAGTTGAGGGGCGTGCAGATATTTTCAAAGATTGATCTCAGATTTGGATATCACCAAGTGAGAATTAAAGAATAAGACATCAACAAAACTTCTTTCAGAACGAGGTACGTACATTATGAGTTCACAGTGGTTCCTTTCGGTTTTTCAAATGCACCGGTTATCTTCACGTGTTTGATGAATGGAGTTTTCATAGATTACTTAGATATGTTTGTCATTGTATTTCTGGATGACATACATATTTACTCAAATTCCGAGGAGGAGAAAGAGAAACACTTGAGGATGGTGTTACAAGTACTGAGGGAGAATCATCTTTATTCAAAATTTATCAAGTGTTGATTTTACTAGAGACAAATTCATTATTTGGGTCTTATCATTTCCAAGGAATAGTTGTGGATCCGGAAAATATTAAATCCATTGAGGAATGAATGAAACCAAAAAATGTCACATAGGTAAGGTCCTTTATGGGACTTGTAGGTTATTACAAAAGGTTTATTGAAGGTTTCTCAAAGATTATGCATCCAATTACATCCTTGCAAAATAAAGGTGTGCGATTTGCATGGACTATGGATTTTGTAAGGAGTTTTCAACACTTGAAGAGCTTGTTGACAAGTGCATCAATTTTGAGAATTGTTTTTTTAGATGAAGACTTTGTTGTGTAAATGGATGCATGCAAGGAAGGGATTGGTGGAGTCCTTATTCAGAATGGGCATGTGATATGCTACAAATCAAGAAAGTTAAAAGAGCATGAAAGGCTCTATTCTACTCATGACTTAGCATTAACATCCATAGTGCATGTATTGAAGATGTGGTGGCACTATCTCATGGGTAAAATATTTGAGTTGAGAAAAAACCATAGTGGTCTGGAGTATCTATTTGGAAAACCAAGTTTAAATGCCAAACAAAGTAAGTGGTTACAATTCTTTAATGAGTATGACTTTGACATAAATCAAATCAAAGGAAAAGAGAACAAGGTGGTTGACACACTAAACAGGAGGATGCGTGAGATGCATGCTACAGCCATTACCATGTACAAATAAGATTTGTGTGAGATAATTTTAGAAGTTTTCAAATCATATCAGCACTATGTGGAAATAAAGGCGACTTTACAATAAGGTATATCGCAATAGAATTTGGAAGGTTACGAACAAAAAGAGGATTTAATCCTCATGTATAGAAACAGAGTCTATGTGCCAAATGATCAGGAGTTGACAAGTATGATATGATCATAGATTCATAAGGTTCCTTATGTAGGACACCCAGGGTACCAAAAGACAATTGTCACAATCAAAAAGCAATACTATTGGTCAGGCATGAAAAAGGAAGTTGTTGATTTTATTTCTAGATGCCTTGAATGTCAAAAGATCAAGGTTGATCACATACATCCAGTTGGTTTGATACAACCTTTTCCCATTCCTGAGTGGAAGTGGGAAGTTGTGAACACGTATTTCATTACTAAGCTACCCACAACTATTAAGCAACACGATTCAATTATGGTAGTGGTGGAAAAGATTACTAAAGCTTCCCATTTAATTCCATTGAATTCAATGCACAAGACATCCAACATTGTTCAAATATACATGCGAGAAATTGCTAAGATGCATGGTGTACCTAAGACAATTGTGTCTGAAAAAATTCCAAGTTCACCTCAAACTTTTGGAAGGGATACTAAAAGGATTTGGAATAAGTATAAACTTTAGTGCATCATATCACCTTGAGATAGATGGACAAACAGAGAGGGTAAATTGGGTGATTGAAGACATGTTGTAGATGTATGTGGTGGATAAACCATAAAAATGGGAAGACTACCTCCACTTGGTATATTTTGATTACAACAATGGGTATCAAGCATCTTTAAATATGATCCCATTTGAGGCATTTTATGGTAGAAAGTGAAACACACTAGTGAGTTGGGACAACCCAACAGACCGCACAGTGGTTGGGCTAGATCTGCTCCGGGAAATGGAAGAGAAGATGGTAAAGATAAGGAATAATTTAAAGGCTTTCCAAGACAAGAAGAAAAGTTGTGCATATAAAGGCCAAACTCACAAAGATTTTAAAGTGGGTGACCATGTGTTCTTGAAAGTAAAAACCAGACGCAATTCCCTGAAGTTGGGAAATGTTTCTAAGTTGGAAACGCGCTACTGTCGGAAATTTTAAATCCTAGAGAGGATTGGTCCTATCACATATATGGTTGCATTACCTGCATCCTTTTGTGTTCATAATGTTTTCCATGTATCATTTCTTAAAAAGTGTGTACCCGATGTTAATCATATTATTGATTAGAATGTGATTCAGGTGGAGTGAGAAGGAGATTTTCAAGTGCGACGAGTTTGCATATTAGATCGGAAAATCAAACAGCTCCAGAATTGATTCATGGAATTGGTAAAGGTCCAATGGACCTAGTACAGTCCTGAGGATGAAAATTGGGAACATGAAGATTCTATGTGGGAAAAGTATCTGTATCTTTTTGAAGATTTTTAAAATTTTGTATGTACATGTGTATATAATTCACTAAGGACAGTGCAAAAATAAGGTGGAGGGGAATGTAATTTCCTTAATCCTAACCCTTTGTAATTGTACATATAGTCAAGTAGGTTGTGGTTACTAATTGTAAATGTGAATGTACATAAAGGATAGTGAGTCGTTAGTGCCAAGTTTTGGTTTTGTGTGCACCTGAGTAGTGTGTGGAGATTTCACATCAAAGGAAGGGTGTGCACATTTCACAGTGGTGCACACACTTGAGTAAGTACATGGGGATTACCTGCAAGTGAATATTGAGCTTATATGTGTGTGTGTGTGTGTGTGTCGAGTAAAATATATGCTATCTATTTCAACATTGAATTGTCAATTTGGGGCTCGTAAGATTCGAGGTGCCAACATTGTATATGCAGGTATAGAGCTCTAATATAGCCTAGCCTAGCCTAATCTAATCTAATTCCAATAAACTAGAATTATGAACTCTATATGAACTAAGTAACCTTAAACAATCTAGGACTATGAACTTTAAGCAATTCTAGAATTATGAACTATTTACCCTAAGCAACTTCAACAATGGATCGATGGATTATTTCTAAAGAAGAAAATCATAACCTACTTTAAACAAGTTAATCTAGTCAACCTAATGAGAAACAACAAGTAAATTACTTTTTGTCTTTATCTTTAAGCGAATAGGCAAACAAACAATTAACCTATCAAGACTATTTCAACAAGTAAACTCTATTCTTAAAGAAAACTCATAATTATTTCTATCTTGAAAGAATGAAATAATACTAATGACAATTCAAGTAAACATCAAGTAAACATCCATCATTCACTCTATAACACTAATACTGGGAAATACTTTGTTCAAAATCACTAACTTAAGTGAAGCTATAAACTCATAAACTTGTAATTTAGTTCTTAATAAAAAATCTTAATTCAAATTCATATTTTAGAATGACAATAAAAACACTCTATGAAAATCTATAACTCTTGAATAATGTTAATTATAAATTACAACTCATATTCATAACTAAGATTTCATTAAAAATCATTATCTATGTAAACTAAACTATCACTAAAAATCATACTCAAAATCAACCAAAATGCTATTAAAAATCATAACTCAAAAATCCATTTCTATCCTATCATGCTGAACAAAAATTGACAAATGAAACATACCTACAGAGATCATTTGAAATTACAAATAAACCTATCATAAAACTACCAAAACTAAAGCAATTAATATATCAAAGCTACACATAAACCTATCTAAATGAGTACTTTGCAGAGTAATTTATAGCTAGGGAGAAAAAGACATAGCGATGTAATTAAACAACTCTACAACCTGCAACAACATAAAATCATTAACACACATCCATGGACGTCCCTCTATGATATAAACAATTTAGAAAGCAATATGAAATTAAGAGAAAGTGTACAGGAAGATGAATTAGATAAGCAATCTGCAATTTAATATATACACACAACAAGCAATTGAAATGAGAAATATACACAATAAAGAGATAATTTTGAAATTTAAGTAATCAACAAGATGAATGAAAATATGTACTGATATACACAATCACCCAGACCACTGGTGGGTCCCCCAGCAGGTTGTGGCTACTCTCTAACAACAAAACATAGGCTCAACTCAACACAATTCTGTGATTAATAAAAACGAATTGTGAAACACAATTTGCAGAAAATTTATGAATTACACAATGGAATTATTCTCAAAATTATCTCCACTAGTCTTGCCACTGATAGTGTTATTTATAGATAATTTATAGCTCGAGAGGTCGACCACTGGAAGGGTCGGCCTCCTCTAAAAATAGAACATTCATTAAATGAGTTGCTAACAACTTTAGCTTCTAGAAAATCCATGAGCCACTTAGCAATCAACATAACTACCCAATCTAAGGTGTAAGGAGCTCTATAGATGAGGGCCAAGAGGGGGCACAAAACCTAGGTCATTGATTCATCCACCACATGTCGTCAATGCAACAACCACCTATTCCTCTGCGCTCTGAGTGTTGGATCGTGTGATAGATGGAGTGTCGGATCGCGTACCGGATGGAGCACCGAATGGAGTGTCAAATGGAGGCTCAGACTGCAAATTCACCCTGTTACACACAAATCATGTATTAGATCTTTATAAACATCAAACCGAACTAAATTTAGCTCAAAAACATTGTAAAACATAGATTACACATACTTGATATAAATCCATGATGAATTGATACAAAATCCTTTGAAAACTCCTTCAAAATGGTCAATAACATACATAATACCGATGCAAAAAGGATTCACCCATTGCAAAAAAACAATCAAAATAAAATCCCAACATTACCCCCACTCCTAAGGATTTGTAGGTCCCACTGCAAACAAAAATGAATTACCCAACATATCTAGAGTCACGAAGGAGGGGGTGGATTAGCTTTAGAAGATTCTCCTTATTGTCCAGAAGACTTTGTCTTGTGCCTCTTATGATGTTTCAATTGTGCTCGGAGGCTATAATTGTCATTGGTCATTTGATCAACCAATCGTTGGATAGAATTCACTTTTTCTTTTAATACCGCATTGTCATGGTGGATATGCTATCCATAGTTTCTCGCTCTTCCAACTGTTGCAACAACTAAACATTTTATTGTTGTAATTTTTCAATAACTAGAGTACGATCATATGTTTCAGAGGAGGTTTTGGATCCCTGGATGGATGTAGAGGGTCTATCAACTTTGGAATATGATGTAAGAATCTGTGCGGTAGGAGTAACATAGTTCTTGTGAGAGGGAATAGGTTAAAATTTTAATGATCTATTGAGCTCCAACTCTTCTGCATAAACTTCCCTGAGTCTTTTATGAGGGTCTTCATGATCGAAGGATACTTGGATAGGATCTGAAGTTCTTGGGGGTTTTACATTAGGTTTTCCACTTGCACTTCAGGTAATTTTTCGAAAAGATCCCCCTTTGAACCGATTGGCTCCTCTTCTATTCGTAGGGACTAGAGAAAAATATTGTTGGAATGCATCTTGTAACTTATTAGGTTGAGGATCAACAGGTGTTGAGGGAAATTGAGAATTATCATCATGATTTTTGGTTTTCTTGCCCGATGAGGCTACAGGGGAATCAACAATTTTATTGGCCTTTTGATTAGATAGAGAGATAGTTTGAGTTGGAGGGTTTGGAGTCTATTAGAGTCCAGTAGTCTCCAGTGGTCAAATATAATATTTCAAGGTTATTGTTGGTGTCCTAGTTCAAATTTTTATATTTTCAAATAAAATTTGACATGCCTTTTTATTGTCAAATGATTCTTGAGCCATCTCCTCCACTATGTCAACAAGACATTGAAGGCTCTATTGCAATAGAATTTGAAAAGGACAGAGAGTATTGTCTTGGAAAAGTCAATGAACACCTAGAGATGCTCCTGAAAAATGCCAACAGGGACATCAAGCTTTAGAGACACATGTCCAGACACTACTACATCAGAAAATGGATCAGGAAAAGTCACTCAAAAGTGTTCTACAAGACCACGTTGCGCTTTTGACTCTGTTTTTGGTCATCATTTCCAGAAGATCTTTTTGACCAAATAAAGATGAATTTTGGAAAACCAAAGGAATATTTTCTAAGGACATACCAAATAACACTAACCTCCCTCATTTTTTACAGAGGTATCATATATTTGGATATATTAAACTTTCTTGGAGGCCTATTTCAGAAAATCAAATTCTCCAATTTAATTGCTTATTTTTGGTCATCATTTTAAAAAGATATTTTTGACCAAATAAAGATGACTTTTGGAAAAACAAAGGAGGTTTTTTCTAAGGACATACCAAATAATAATAACCTCCTTCATTTTTTTCAAAGGTATCATATAGTGGGAGAGATTCAACTTTCTTGGAGGCCTATTGCAGAATATCAAATTCTCCAATTTAATTTCATGTTTTAGTCATTCTTTTGTGGCACATATTCCAAGAACATGGGAATGGATTTCACAAAACTGAGAGAGGTTTTTCTTCCAAACAACCTGATATTAAAAAAACCTCTCCCAGTTTTGTAAAATGTGTTATGGTTAAAACTTTATTGCTCCATATTTGACCCCTATTTTTTCATTGTGCTTTTTTCACGATTGTTGCGCTTTTGGACATTTTGTTTTCAAATCAATTTTGAAGCGGTCAGATGTATGTTTTTTCTTAGATTAGTGAATCCAAGGTGTAGAGGACATCTTAATATTTTCATTCATAACTTCTTCATTAAAAAACTCATCAAGGAAGGCCTCCAAATCACCCTCCAAAGTTGCTACTCTTCTGCTACAATTTGTTGCCATTTCCATGCTTTCCTATGATTGTTTCATAAGATTATAAGTAGAATTCAAAGTTATTTTCTCTGTTTCGAATGAAATTGTAATGCTATGTTACACCTTCTTCTGATGAATGGATTCATGATCTCATTCCCATTTTGAAACTCACCTCATCTACCCTATACACAATGACAAATCCTAAATGCTACTGAGTATACCTACCTTGCCCCATTCTATCTTTGTAATTCATTTTTTGAAAACCATGGCCTAGTTCCCTATACCTAGACTCTCATCCAACAAACTCCAAATCAAAACCACACTGAGCTAAATACCTATCCTAATACAGAGCCACTTAGCCTTGTTCCTCTATTCATATGTGTGTAACAAAGATCTGTAGTGAGTTTAACAATGTGTTATTGATCTGTAATTGTCACAAAGAACCAGTTAAGAAGTCTTCCATTATATAAACATAAAAATAAATAAATAAAATGCACAACAAACGTATAACACACAGTGATGTCAGTGGTATTTAATTTAGCATTTCAATAAAAAAATAATTGCTGATATAATAACCCATATCATGAAAGCAATATACATAAATTTTACAAAGATTCTACTTCTTCTTCTCATGGATTATAGATAGGCAGTATTTATCATTTGTCTGCACATAAAACCCCTCCCCCACTCCTAATTATTGTGACACCTCATAATAAAAAATATAGGGAACTAGTCAATTCTCCCAATAGCCTAAGATTTACAACTTTCCAAGTGTAGAGATAAATTTCACACATTAGTCTGATGAGACGGTTAGAATATGGCCCCACCTATAGGATAGAACATCCTACATATAGTTAAGAAGAGGCAGGCAAGAGAATCTTAAGATATTCTTAAAGTTAGTTCCCAATGGAAGAGTTATGGAGTTCATTGACCATAGATTAACCATACATACTTATTGTCATATTTGTCTACAAATAATGTCGTACATCAGGACAAGTTTAAGATTTAGGAATTGTACTTATTTTTTTTTTCATATTATCATCCTCTCTAGGTAGAATGCCCCGTTGCCAGCAAGCTTGTTCAGTACTCCAACGGGTTTACCTAGTCATACCATAGGCCGGTACCCCCTGCCAGCAGACCTGTTTAGTATCTCGATGGGTTAGCCTCTTACACCCTAAAAGACTGGTCCACCATCTTTTAAGATTTTAATATAAAGATTTTATTTTTGCAAGAAGATGGGGAGACAGCTCTGAAAAACTTTTCTCTTTCTTTTTTAGATTGGGATGGTATTTATGTTAGAGGATGACTCTCCTTTATGTATTCCTTAGATATTGTCCTGGTGTAAGGGGTACTTAAGAGGATGTAGCCTATCTAAAGATATGGTATAATCAATCATTTTTAGTGTGTAGTGGATGGTACCATTGGGAAAGAACAGAAAGGTACCTTTAGGCTCAACTCACTTTCTTCTTTTTTAAGTTATTGTGATGTTTCCATGGCCAACCGCTAATCATACCTCCTTGTTACTCTTTAATAAATATACTTTACTCACTTACTTAGGATTCCTATGGAAATTGTATGAGTAACCTCTAAGTTTGATAGTCAAGGTATCACTTCCTTATATCCTCTAGTGGTGGAGGTTAAGAGCAACTTCCATTAAAGATGCCTTGAGAAAAATAAGATGGAAATATTTGCAAAAATACGGATAATTACAACAAGTCATTATTCAATTGATGCTTAGCATACAACAAGATTCAAATATAGCAATATTTCTGAAGGAAAATACTTCCCTTTTTGTCTCCTTGAAATTGTCTACTCTTGGTGAAATAAATACCTCAAGATATCTCTAAAACTATTTTTCAAAAACCACACTCTAAATTATCAAAAACTGATGAGATCAATGAGATCAAGTCAAATGCACATGTATCTCATAGTTCTTTTATTAAAAACAAAATGTAAAATGAGGTTGCATTAGACTTTAAGCTAAACTAACAACATGTAGCTTTTATTTATTATCCTACACTACCTAAAAAGAAAGGAAAATTTGTATTCAAGTGTAAGAACTTTTCCAATGTAACCATGTGCAAAGCAAGATAAGAAACATACACATATCTGCATATGAAAAATTTACCGCAATGATTAATTGGATATGAAGAACCAACCAACCTACTTGTTTTGGCATCATAAGGTGTTGAAGAGCATAATAGTATTGTGGCCTAATGACCTCTTGAAACCAAAATTCAATGTAATCTTGATGTTCATCAACAATAATTTCTATTCTCTCCTTCATCATGCTATGTAGATCCTCTTCTTTTGTAAGATTTATTTATGAAGTACATAAAGGATCTACTGAAATGGATGTTGAGAACTCCTCAATCTCAGGTCTTAGTGATTTCTCTCCACCGGATGTAGTCCATAATTTTTCGGCTTCCTTCGTAGTTTGGCAAGAAAAATCATTTTGTATCCCATAGGACCTTGATTATTCTAATATTTCCGGAGAGGTAGACAAGTTCTTGAATGTTGTCAAGATGTGTTCTTCCTGAAAAGAAGAGATCCCAGCTACTACTAGGATTTGAGAGAGTTCTCCCAAACTAATGGTCACCTTTGAATCCATTATGTTGGTTGATGGGTCCTACCTCATGCAGGGATTAGTGTCTAGGGTTTAAAACATCCAAATGGTTTTTTATTATTATAGATGTTTTTAAGTTTTTAATCACAACTACCTAAAAGATGAAAGACATATTTAAAGCATATTTGCACAAACCAAACACACCATGCTTGCATAAAGTAAATCACACTTATAGGAAAGAAATCAAAGCATAAAATAAAATACAATTGCAGAAATGAAATCAAACTCACACGTGTATGAAAGTAAACACAAAGGAAGGAAAAATAAAAACACTTTGCGAACGGGAAGCACACTTGCATGAAAGAAATAAAATTTGCATAAAAGAAACAAAAGAAAAAACTCTTGCAGTAAAATAAGCACACTGACAGGAAAACTAAATTGCGGGAAAGTAAACACACTGTGCAGGAAAGAAAGCACGCTTGCGATAAAGTAAATTGCCGGAAAGTAAGCACATTGTGTAGGAAAGAAATCATGCTTGCGGGAAAGTAAATTGAAGGAAAGTAAACAAACTAAGAAAAGTAAGCAAACTTGCAGAAAAAGTAAACACTCTTGCAGCAAGGGAACAACAAGGCTTTGGGGCAACCCATTAAAATGGATGCGCAGGTTCTTACATATCGTCTTAAAGCTTATCCTCCTCTTTGTTGTGTAATTAAAGGCAACCTACCTACCTAAGCTCTAATCCCTTTAGTACCTCCCTGGCAACGACGCCAAAAATGTCGAGTAAAATATATGCTATCTATTTTGACATTAAATTGTCAACCCAAGGCTCATAAGCTTTGAGGTGTCAGCACTGTATATGAAGGTCTAGATCTCTAATCTAGCCTAGCCTAGCCTAATCTAATATAATGCCAATAAACTAGAAATATGAAATCTATATGGCCTAAGTAACCTTAAACAATCTAGGACTATGAACTTTAAGAAATTCTAGAATTATGAACTATTTACCCTAAGCAGCTTCAACAATGGATCGACGGATTATTTTTAAAGAAGCAAATCATAACCTACTTTAAACATGTTAATTTAGTCAACCTAATGAGAAACAACAAGTAAATTACTTTTGGTATTTTATCTTTAAGCAAATAAGCAAACAAACAATTAACATATCAAGACTATTTCAACAAGTAAACTCTATTCTTAAAGCAAACTCATAATTATTTCTATCTTGCAAGAATGAAATACTACTAATGACAATTCAAGTAAACATCAAGTAAACATCAATCATTCACTCTATCACACTAATACTGGGAAATACTTTGTTCAAAATCACTAACTTAAGTGAAGCTATAAACTCATAAACTCATAATTTAATTCTTAATAAAAAATATTAATTCAAATTCATATTTTAGAATGACAATAAAAACACTATGTGCAAATATATAACTCTTGACTAATGCTAATTAGAAATTACAGTTCATATTCACAACTAAGATTTCATTAAAAATCATAATCTAAGTAAACTAAACTATCACTAAAAATCATACTCAAAATCAACCAAAATGTTATTAAAAATCATAACTCAAAAATCCATTTCTATCCTATCATGCTGAAGCAAAATTGGAAAATGAAACATACCTATAGAGAGAATTTGAAATTACAAATAAACCTATAATAAAACTACCAAAACTAAAGAAATTAATCTATCAAAGCTACACATAAACCTATCTAAATGAGTACTTTGCAGAGTAATTTATAGCTAGGGAGAAAAAGACATAACAATGTAATTAAACAACTCTACAACTTGCAACAAAACATAATCATTAACACACAGCCATGGATGTCTCTCTATGATATACACAATTTAGAAAACAATATGCAATTAAGAGAAAGTATACAGGAATATGAATTAGATAACCAATTTTCAATTTAAAATATACACACAACAAGCAATTGAAATGAGAAATCTACACAGTAAAGAGATAATTTCAAAATTTAAGTAAGCAACAAGATGAATGAAAATATGTACTGATATACACAATCACCCAGACCACTGGTGGGCCCCCCAACAGGTCGTGGATACTCTCTAACAACAAAATAGAGGCTCAAATCAACACAATTATGTCATTAATAAAAATGAATTCTGAAACACAATTTGCAGAAAATGTATGAATTACACAATGAAATTCTTCTCAAAATTATCTCCCTTGGTCTTGCCACTGATAGTGGTATTTATAGATAAGTTATAGCTCGAGAGGTTGGCCACTGGAAGGGTCGACCTCCTCTAAAAATAGAAAATTCATTAAATGAGCTGCTAACAGCTTTAGCTTCTAGAAAATACGTGAGCCACTTAGTGATCAACATAACTGCCCAATCTGAGGTGTAAGGATCTCTGTAGGTGGAGGCCATGAGGGGGCACAAAACCCAGGTCGTTGATTTTTCCACCATAGGCCACCAATGCAACAACCACCAACTCTATACTCCAAGTGTTGGATCACGTGCCGGATGGCGTGCCGGATGGAGTGTTAGATCACGTACCAGATGTAGTGTTGGATGGAGTGTCGAATGGAGGCTCGGACTGCGAATTTTCCTTGTTACACATAGATCATGTATTATATCCTTATAAACATCAAACTAAACTGAATTTAGATCAAAAACATTGTAAAACATCGATTACACATACCTCATATAAATCCATGATGAATTGATACAAAATCCTTTGAAAACTCCTTCAAAATGGTCAATAACATACATAATACCGGTGCGAAAAGGATTCAACCATTGCAACAAAAAAATAAAAATACAATCCCAACAATATGTATGTATGTATTTGAGGTCGAAGAGCCTATGTGGTTATGAGGTTGGTGAGTCGAGAAGCAAATAGGTTAGTGTACCTGTCCATGTAAAATTAATCACACTCAAGTTAGTAATAATAGCACATCGTTGCATGTAGACAGATCAGATGAAAAGAGACGATGGGATAAATCCATGGGAAAAGGGAAAGGCGAGGTGACTTAATTCGTAGGGAATATTTTATTAATATTTCTGAAAAAAGTGTAGTTTATGGATATTTATTTATCCTAAGTTCTTGAGTGATGGGAATGGGTCACCAAGTGGCCAAATCTAATTCTAAAGGTGACAAGTGTCCATTTTAAGGCATGCAATATATATTGTTGGCCTTAGTGTATTTTGGGGGAAACTCATTTAGGGAATTAGTCATTCATTTTCTCATGTGCAGAGGAGGTCGAACCATCTGAGAAGGATGACTATTACCTTATCTGTAGAGAAAAGATTGTAAGGGGTTTCTATGTATTGTAACTAGAGAGTATTTGTTGTTGAAGAGGCAAGTTGTCAGACCCATGAGTAGTCTCTCTAGGTGAGATATTTTTTGTTGAAGAGGCGGGTTGTCAAGCTTGTGAGAATTCTCTCCAAGTGAGGGTTTTGTTGGAAATTGTTCCTTGGTGCATCAGGAATTAGTTGTAGGGATATGATACTTCTTATTCATCCTATTGTTGGAACCTTGGAAGAGAAGTGGGGCAGCCGAGGGACATTTGAGTAAATAAGGGGAACAATTCCTTGAGTGTAACATGCATATGGGGAATGAGAGACTGTAGGCTTGTTGCAACAGTGGCACCTTGGACTGAGTAATTTTGTTGACTATCGGACCTTAGATTGGAATTAGAAACCCTTTTTCCCTAGTGGAGTTAATCCCCAGCTCAGGGGTGACCTGTTGCTGAAAGTATATGAGAAACAAAGTTTATGGATGGGAGGAAAATCTAAGTTATGTGCATAGTTCATGAATTTTCATAAAAGATAAGTGTCTTATGTGCTTGTCTCATTTATTGTGTGCTTAATTATCTGTGTTTAATATGGGTTAAATTATTGTATTTTGTTGCATATAAGTAATTGTTTTTATTATGTATTATGTTGCTTGCACATGCAAGTGTGGTGTTGATAGTTAGTATTTGTAGTCATGCATGAGTATGACAATTGTTATTTTTCCTGTAAGTTAACCTTATGATATTGGTCACGAGTCTTTATGGCGAAGTTAGAATGTCCTTGCACATAGGGAAATACTTTGTGTGCACAAGAGGCTAGATTTGATTGTGCATATAGGGAAGCAGTCTTCATGCACAAGGAAACATAATTGGCGTGTGACACCAAAATGGTTTCAAGTGCAGTAGATATCACATGTTCAGAGTGTATTACGTGGACAGTAGTTTTGTTTGCTCAGAATGATTGTGTGCACGGTTGTTTTTAGTTACTTCTATTGTTTTAAGTTGTTTAAAAAGAGGAAATTTTGTGTGACGTGACTCAGCTTGGGGTTGAGCGCGTTACTTCAAGTATTACTATGCAGACTAATGTTATAGAGTATAATATGTGCATTGGATTTTGGAGTAGCATTGCTCAGTGGTAGGTTGGGTAATGTTACATTATGGTATCGGAGCAATTTGGTAATGAGGATGTTACATTGTGGTATCATAGCAGTTTAGTAACGGGGATGTTGCAATTTTTAGGACTATGGAAATTAGAAAGAGAAAACACCCAGAAATCCAAATTAGGCATAGAGGGTTGCAAATTTGATTCTTGCTAGGAGAGGAAGTGGCATTGATAAGGGCCGACATTGAGGGACTTAGAGGCACTGAAGGGCCTCCCTTATGCAAGTAAATCTAGCTGGGAAGGAATATCAAAAAATTCATGGAGGCCATGTGTTTCGTAGGTAAATTGGTCTCTACCATTGGTTTCCTGTGAAAGAGAGTGGCCTTCACTTGCTTAAATTTTCCTGAGAGAAATATGATTTTCCTTGGTGGTATCATAGCCTAGAATGAGCATGGCCTGGTGTAGAAATTATAAGTGAAGAGGAGCTTATGGATGGGTGGAAAATCATTTCTCCTCAGACAATTGGTTGGTTAATAGTTTATGACATATAATTTTCTCACTTTTCCCTTTTCATGTTCAAAAATTATACTTACATGTGCAAATAATGAATTTGTATGGTTTGTGTAGACATATGTGAGGAAAAGAAAATGATGTATGTTCCATGTTTTCTTGCATGCACAATATTATCTCTACTGGCCTTTCTCTTTTGAAGTTGTATTCAGGCATCATCTAACTTAGAACCATGAATCCTTAGAATTCATGGAGTGCATGTGGGAAAAAAGTGTACTCGCTAAAGGAAATGATTGAGGTGTGTTTTTCCTTACTCTGTGCATAATAACATTTCCTCACTCTCAGTCGATACATGCATCAAGACTATGGTGACCCAGTAATATTATGGGGAAGGAAGTGTATTCATTGGACTTTAGGGTTCATTTAGAACCCTGTTAACTCCCTGAAATTCCACTAACCATCAATTTCATATTTTACCTGCCAAAGGATGGGAGGATAAAGAATCTGACACACTAGTGTATCCTAGAGGGATGACACAGCTTAAGCTTCAGGGTACATTATCCTTGTGCTTGAATTTATACGTTAGAGCCCTTTATGTAGTGTGTAAGAACATAACTGGGAGGAGAAATCCCTAAATCCAGACATCGATCCCTTTAAACAATTTGTAATATAAGAGATTATGGACTTCATATGTCTATATGCATTACATCATGGATATCCAGAGATCTAGAATTCAGCCTTATATTTAACCCATTCCTTATCAAAATATGAGATATCCAGATAGTCATAGTTATGCCAACAAAGTTCCATAGTGTATTTTTTTTCTTGTCGTCGGGGTGATGATGTCATCATCTAGAAATCAGGACATCTAAATTTTAAAATAAGTGTTGTGTAAGGAATTCCTAGATCTTATATTCCTGGATGGGCAAGGTTCCATTTTTAGGTTCCATCCCCTTGTAAACCATGAGTGAAGAGTTGGGGTGTGTGTGGATGACATCATGGGTGATCTGTCGTGCCAGGTCGTGGTTATAATGCCATGAGGGAGTGAGAGGTGTTGGTGTGAGATTGGTGTAGTTCAAAAGGGCCTCGTTAATGATTATGCACCTTTGGGCGAATTTTAATCTCTTCAATTTTAGGGGTGGAGGGTATTGAAGTCTTATCCCCCCTAGTATAATGCTTCGTCACATGAACAGGAGCCAACACACAAAGACTAAAGGAGGAGCCAATGCACAAAGACTAAAGGAGGAGCCACTTGGAGATCCAACGTGAGAGGGGAAAGATGGAGTGAACAGGTGGAAGGTGTAAAGTCGACGACTCACTGGCCAAGGATAGTATGGGTTAACAATATATATGATGACCTCATTATGGTTTCGGGTGGTCAATATATCCGTTCAGTTGAGCTCGTGGGAAATCAAAGGTTGAAGGCTCTAATGCAGATGGATTGTGCATGCAATAGCCCAGATGTGAAGATGATTAGCCAGGATGACATTAGGTTCAAACTTAGGCTCGTATATGTGAAGGCTCGAAGTACAATACACCAGGTAGAGTTTGTGACTTATCTGTTTGACACGATTTTGGCATTGATTGTCACATGGGGAAATATAGTTCAGTGTTCGTCCTTACTAGGGAGAATTTTATATGTGTATTTGGTAAGCCAATCTCACCCTAGGATCCCTCTAAATTGCATCCAATTTGTCCAGTGTTGTTTGTTTCTTAGCGATTTTTTATCTAGATACTTCGGGATCCCCCTCGTCATTCCTTGTCTTTTCCACCGCCTCACCCTCCACCTTTTCATTGCTTCGCCCAGGTATTTTCTATGCGACCTTTGATGGAACTTGCTCCTTCCAAAAAAATGCCAATTCACAAGAAGCCCAATTATCTGCAGCATTGCATCACCCCTAACAACATGGAAAATATCCAGAGGAATCAAAGCACACCAGATTTCATGCACTTGTAGGGTGTCAAGGGTTTACTAGCTTGTTTTGTTCAGGTGGACCCTGAGGCAGAATGTGTGGGCTGCAAAAGGATGTGAATTTATATGGGAGCACTCAGCTCCACTTTAACATTTGAACTTGAAACTCTCTCTCAACACAAACATCTAATTGAAAGGAGGCAAGATGAAATTTATGCTCAAAGGAGTCAAAGTTAAGAGCAACGCAATAGTTTGGAGATAATGCAGAGTCGATTGGATTAGATGGAACGAAATCACCAGAAACCTAGTAAACTAGTAAGAACCCATGGATCCTCCAAGAATGTAACTTCAGCGACAGTCAACCAAATCCCGGACCTCAACGAGCCTTGTCCAGACTCAATTTGGGAGCAGCAAGTACAATCAAAGATCAAAATGGAACTGGGTAGATGAGTTTTTGTAAAATTCAAATGACATGTTTTGTTTTCCGTTATATATAAACAAAGTTTTCTATATATTGTATTCTTGGAAATACAATAGATGCGGTATATCTAGGGAAGGTGGAAACTCTATGATCACAAATTTTGTTTTATCATTTCCAAGCTTCAAAGTTGTTATATCTTGAAGGTCTCTCATGGCCCTTTTTTTGTACTACAGTGGATTTATCCACACTTTGTAATATATATTTCCCAGTTCTTGTTAAAACAAAAATTAATCTCTGCCATTAGATCGGGAGGATTTCTAACCACCCAATCATCATCTAACTGCAAATTCCAAATCCATATCTAACTTTTCAAAATAATGCCTCTGAAATAAATCCAAAATCCCAAAAATACAGATAGGTCAAGGTTCCAGGGAATGGTTCCAATGGAGGGATCCCTGGTGTCTTTAAACCCATGTGTCATGCCACATTATTCCATAGTTCATTCCATCTTTTTCTTGCATGCCATGCCACATATATATAGGTGACGTCATATATGGAAATCGAGAAATCCATTTTCTCAAAGAATGCAGCATGGGAATTTTTGTGGATCTCGAATTCCCAAATATGTCATGGTTCCATTTCAAGGTTCTATTAAGGGATAGGATGGCATAGTGACATCAACATATGGAAATATGGCTATTCCATTAATTCAAATTATAAGAAATCTTAGATCTTGAATATCCATATGTGTCATGGTTCTATTATGGTTTTCCACGATGATGTTTTCTTCCACATGTCATCACCACACTAGCATGCTTCGTTAGCCCTAGTTTCATGCCACGTCAAGCCACATTAGCCTCCATGTTGATGTCATGTTAATTGGACATCCAAATCTAGATTTATTTTTAAAGGGCACTTTTGAGTTTCTCAGTCGAGGTGTTGCATCCATATTTTGCTTTTCTATTGAATGGCTTTTATAAGGAAATATATATTTCTAGATTTCTAGATGTTGCATAGTTCCATTTTAATATTTCAGGGTGAGTGTGAAAGGTTTGTCATCTAAATATCCAAAATACGAAAGATTTCTTATGGGGAATTTTAAGGAAATCCAAATTTACGGATTTAAGGATCTTCATTTGGTTCCACGCATAAGTTTCACTTGCCATACTAAAGATAAGTGTTGGAAGCAGATGAATCTATCAAGGTAAAGGAATTCATGGAGGGATGTACTAAAGAGTATAAACACTAGTTGGAGCATATTTTGTATGCATGTAGAGAAGTGTTCCCAAAGCCTAAAGGGTTACCACCTAAGAGGAAACCGGAACATGAAGTATAGTTTTTTCTTGAATCCCCATTTTCCAACATTGGACTATATAGAAAATCCATCCTAGAAGCGAAAAAAGTGAAGAAAAAAGTGTAGAAATTATTGGATCAGGGGGTAATCTAACCAACAACCTCACCTTATGGGCCACTTATCATCATGGTACCCAAGAAGAATGGGACTTGGAAGATATGTATAGACTATATATCTCTATATAGTATCACCCTTAAGGGATGATTCCCTCTACACAATATCGATGAATTGCTAGATTGATGACTTCCACTACTGATTATGTTTTTGAAACTTGCTTTGGATATTTTCCACCTTGTCGCTTAGATGTTGTATATGGAAAAAAACAATGATCCATATTTATGTAGGAACACAATGAAATATAGAAATATACATAAACACATAGATGCAGCGGAAATAAGACTTCATTTCATTAATAACAAATGACTGAAATATGCTTATAGACAGAATGGAAATAAACTAGCTAGGGCGCTGGTAGCTTATCTCTGAGAAGAGATGTGGCTGCTACTCGCATCTGTGAGAAGATGA
>JASDQU011507792.1:1151-11812 GCA_032191745.1 Picea mariana
ATCCAGAACCTTAATATCCATCTCGAGGTTCTGGTGGTGTATTCTATGTGCCCTACTTGATTTAAGAAAAAAAAAGGCCCTTTGGTTGAGTGAAAGAATGAGAGCCTCTGGCAACATGTGTTTATTTGAACAACCTATCCAGGGGTCTTTTCCTATCAAAAGTTTGGATCCACTTCCAACCTTCCAAATGATCCAGTCTCCAATAAAGGGGAAAGAGTTATGACGACTCTCAAGATGATAGTTTTGTTCTTAGAGGATTTGTTTGTGGTGTGAATCCATTCCAATAGGGATATTTTAGGGATGTATTTTTCCTTTATAATTCTATGCCACAAACATATCCCCTCCACCAGACTCCATGCATTTTTTGTTGCTAGTGATTTTGTGAATGTAAAGATGTCTTTTAGGCCCCATCCTCCATTGGCCTTTAGCTTTGAGATAAGTTTTTTATATGCTAGTTCCAAAGGTCGAGTTTCGTATTTTCTTTCCCAGAGGAACTGAAGAGCCAATTGGTTGATTTTATGTAGGACTCCTTTTGGGACCCATGCTAGAAAAGTCCAATAGATCAGAATTGCTTATATAACAGATTTAAGAAGGACAAGTCTGTTGGCCCTAGATAGCCATCGGTTACACCAAGAATGAATTAGTTTTTTCTACTTTGGCAAGAAGCTAGGACCAATTTGTCTTTTTGTACCCAAGGGACTTGATGAAGAAGCCTAGGCACTTGAGGCCATTCAATGTATTTTGGATCTGTGATCCAAAAAGAGTTGAAGTAGATCATTTTTCATGATCACTTAGTCCCCAAGCCATAAGAGAGACAAAAGGAGAGTACAATTCTTTTCAGGATTTCAAAGAATAGTTGCTTGCCTTCACAGAAGATGAGGATGTCATCCACAAAGAGTAGATGTGTGAGATAACATTATGTGGATATTTTAATTCCTTTGAAGAGACCTTGCGAGACTAGATCTTTCTTCCTTGAAGGAACCCAAATTGTTCCCCGGATATCTTGTCTGAGAAGATATCTTTCAATCAGGCATCTATAATCTTTGTGATGATTTTGTAGATGTTATTGCAAAGGGAAATAGGTCGAAACTTATCAAAAGCTTAAACGGAGCAAGAATTTTCCATGTGGTCCTAGAGTATTCACTAGTTTTTAGGAGATCATCTCCAAGGATGTCAAAAGTTCCAATATAACTGGAAGGTCATCCAGACCATAATTGTTTTCCTTTTTCAAACTGTGTAGAATATTTTGGAGCTCATCTTTTGAGACTTCTGCCATTGGTTGATCATTCTGGTCTTGGTCCAAAAAGTTAGGGAAAAGGATGGCCACCCTTAAAATGGACTTGACAGTCGACCTTTAATTAGCCTTGAAGAGATTATGGAAATGTGAGATGCCTTAAGTTGCCAAGTCCTCGGATTTTGTGGCCATCGATCCATCCCCTCTCTGGATCAAAAAAATAGTGTTTTTTTATTTCCTACCATTTGTGAAGTGGTGGAAAAATTTTGTGTTTTCATAGGAGCTTGGACCTAAAGGGCTCTGCTCTTGAGACGATATTCCTTTTCTTTGGATAAGAGGATAGCATCTTTTTGTTTTTCTAAAAGGAGAATCTTGGTTTTTTTCTCCTCATTTAGTATGGTTCCCACTTCTTGTTCCATCAAGGACTTAAGTTGTTGTTCAATATCTAACAGGGCTTGATTTTATTTTTGTTTCTGCTCCTTATGCCATGCTATAGTTTCCTTCTTTATCCTCTTTAGATTTTCCAGAAATTGCAAGGGAGGGGCCTCTGGCATATCGACATTGTGGAGTACCCAAGAATCCTTTACAAGTTCTAAATAGCCTTGATCCTCCAGCCATGTAGAATTAAATTTTAAGTGTCTGGGAGGCTTCTTTGGATCGGGTGCCATTTCAAAGAGGATGGGGGAGTGATCAGAAACTCCGCCCAAAGAGAACCATGGGTAGAATCAATAGTTTTCCTAGACAAAATATTCTGAGATGAGGAAGTTATCAAGGCACTTGGCAATTCGGGCATCTCTAGTTCGCATGTTGCGTCGAGTGGGAGCATATTTTGTTGGTTGTATGGYRAGCATATTTGATTCCTATATGACTTTGATGAAGAAATCAGCTAGTGGATCAGGCTATACCGAAGTGCCACGTATCTCACAAGCACCTAGAGTSAAATTGAGGTCTCCCCCAAGGATAATGTTTCCAGASRAGAGGTGAGGGGAAAGGAAGATTTTGTTCCAKAAATCCTTTCTATCAGAGTATGGCCCATGTGTATTGATGAAAAGGAAGGAGAGATTATGGGGTGGGGAAAAGAAATGTGTTCCCATAACAACTGCCATGGCCCACGAATTTGTGAGTTGTAATGAATCCTTCTTCCATCCTGTAATTAATCCCCCTGGTCTGTCACTTGCATTTAAAGCCAAAAAATTCCAATCTAGGAAGGAGAGGGAGAGAGTTTTTATAGTTGTGTCGCATTCCATCATTGTTTATTGCTATAAGAGGAGACTAGGATTGTGTACATCAAATATTATGCGCAGTGCCAATCTTTTGGAGGGTTTGGCCATCCCTCTACAGTTGTGGGAGAGAAATATCATTGAGACCCTTAAGAGGGGGTCGATGCTCTATAAGCCCCAAAAAGGGATTTTTTTTTCCAATCGCACTTATGATTGTGTTTTTCTTTATCTTATGAGAGATAGGATTTTCTTCCTCTATGCAAGGATTTCTTGTCTTGGTCGTCAAAATAACCCAGACCCCCAAATATTCCTAGGGGATCCTCCTTAGAGGGGTGAGTTGAGGATATCAAATAATATTTTGGTAGAGGGGAGGAGGTATACTAATAGGAGGGGAGGGTCAACAGGTCAATGGGAGAAAGGGGAGGGAAAGGGAGTCAGAGATAGAGAGGGGGTTCAAAGAGGCAACAGTGGGAAGGAGGGAAAAGGATGGTCAGTGATAAAGGGAGGGGATAGGGGGATCAACGGGTCTAACCCTAGGTTTGAAATTCCAAATAGCCTCTGATCCAAATGGATATTGATGGCCACCCACCTCTTCCAATTGGTTCACATACAGCGTTCATCTGGGCAGTTACAGTTTTCATCTTGGCAGTTTTTTCTAGCTTTTTGGGTCTTAAAATTTCAGGGTTGTTTTGAGGTCCTAAATAACGTTTTTTGGGCCCTCCATAGTCACATTGATAATGTAGTTAGATTGTGATGGAAAAAAGTGTATTCCTCAGATAGACCTTTCTAACAGGCTATCGTGCACCTAAAACAGAGTTCATTTGCAAAAGTTATGACCTCGGGAAGTTGATGTACCGACTTACCCCATCAAGGCCCACATGAGTTTTGGCGCTTCATCTCCTAGGGTTAGGTTTTTGGATGTATAGGTTTTTTTTTTACTTCTTGATGCTAAAAAAGCATAAAGGCCTCATTGTAATGTGTTGAGACGAATGTGTGTAGCCGTCGCATCTCTTCTCATAAATTAGCTACCACCATTCGAGCAAGATTGTTTTCATTCTGCATTTTATAGTTTCAGGAGATTTCTTTATTGAATAGAAGTTAAGTTCCACTGTATCTCTATTATTGTTATATGTATATCTATGTTAATGTTATAGATTTGTGTTTATATTCGTTTCTCTCATAAATCCGGATCAATAGTATTAGAGTTGTCTACTCTTCATTTATTTCTCTATGCATGTCCCCAACGAGGTAAGGGTATAAACAGTTGGGACTCGAACCAGTTCAGCCTTTGCAAGATCGGCCTCATCGAACTCGACGGCCGCCCATGGGGGAAGAAAAGAGACACAATGGGATAGGATATCCATTTAAATTGTTGCTCAGGGAATCCCTCTCAAACAAAGGAACGATATGATGGATAAATTTGTGCAAATCCTTCGATGGCTGCCAACAGGTGACACATCTTCCTCAAGTGGAGGTGTCGCCCCCTTCAAGGTACAGATCAATTTTGATATTCCTATATTTGAAGGTCAAATAGATGTGGATGTTGTAGACAAATGGTTAAACCTTCTAGAAGGGTATTTTTTTGTCCATAACTTTTTCGATAGAGAAAAGATTACATTTGCGCTCCTTGTGGTCGTCCCCCGTGTCAAATATTGGTGGGAGACTTTCTGTGAGAAAAAGGAAACAGAGGGATATACATTATTTGTAGTCGCACCCACTTGGGGTTCTTTCAAGGATGCTATTAAGGAAAAACTAACTTGTTGGAAGTTATGACAACTTATATACAAGATGGACCACACTGCGGCGGGAAAGGGACCAAATGGTGTAAGATTTCACCAATGTCTTCCATACCTTTCGCACCAAGCTGGGTATCAAAGACTCTTAACGACATCTGGTGCTCAAGAACCGCGGAAGTCTGCATAGATATATCCAGATAGAAATGGAATTTATGGACATCTCATCCTTGGGTGAGGCCTATCGATATACGGTCAAAATCAAGCAGAAGATTAAACAAAAGACGCGGCAGTTTGGGTCTGCGAACTCCTCACAACAAAAGTAGGGCCAAGGCAACCCCAACCCGCAGAACAAAGGGCGGAGCAAGGATGGATATCTTCATGACAACCAATTGAAACCGCAAACAAAAAAGGAAAATAGTAAGACAAAGAAAGACACTGGGAAATGGTGTGAGTTTCATAAGAGCCTCTAGCATAACACCATTGAATGCTGCTCAAAGTAGTCATTGATGGTCGAGGTGAAAATCTATGAATCATATGTGAGCTCCAACTCTGAGTCAGAACCAAAAAAAGAGAGACGGATCAATGATGCAGAACCTAGTGCCACTGTTGCTACCACCACCAAGGTCTAGCTCGATGAACTTGATGAACCAGAGGAAGGTGAGCACCTCTTTCATTCATAGATGTGGGTGAAGGGTACTCTGTTGCACTTCAATGTTGATAGCGGTAGCCAGAAGAACCTCATCTCAACGGAGGTCGTTAAGTGGTTGGCTCTGCCGACAACACCACACCCATAGTCGTACACCATTAGATGGCTTTGCCAAGGGAGCGATCTCTGCATCAACCAATAGTGTCGCCTGGCCTATGCCATCAATCCCCTCAAAGATGAGGTATGGTGTGATGTCACCCCCCTTGAAGTTTGTGATGTTCTTTTGACCCAACCTTATTTATGGAAATGTCATGTTGTATATGAGTCTATGCCTCGTAGTGTTATTATTACTTTGGATAGGAAATTATACAGGATACCCGAGGTAGTCACATCTACTGTCATTTCCTTGATCTCTACCAAGCAATGTAGGAAGGTCATCTCTCAGAGCAGGAAGTTTGTCTTCTTCGTGATTCATGCTCAAAGTGAGCAAAAGGTTGTAGCCACATCCATGGCCTCCATGATAGGTCTCTCCACGTAGCATAAGCAAGTGGATAAGGTCATGGAATAATACAAAGACATATTCTCCTCACCCATTAGGGTACCTTTGCACTGTCAGGTCAAGCACTCAATCGATCTGACCCCAACGCACTGCTACCCAATGGGTCAGTCTATCGTCGCTCTCTGTCAGAAAATGAGGAAATCAAGCGTCAAGTCCAAGAGTTACTTGAAAAGGGGCACATCCGACCAATCTCGTCACCTTGTGGAAGCCCAATCATGCTTGTGTAGAAGAAATACATGCCATGGCGACTCTGCATGATTATCGAGCCCTAAATAAAATCACAGCCAGGAACCAATATCCAATTCCCCAAATTGACAATCTACTTGACCAACTCAAGGGGACCAAATACTTCAATAATATTGATCTGAAGTCCGAATACCACTAGATCCCAATAGAGCAAATTGATGTATGGAAGATTTCCTACAAGTCCAAAAAAGGCATTTTTGAATGGTTAGTTATTCCCTTTGGCTTGACAAATGCCCCGGAAACTTTCATGAGGATGATGGACAATATCGTGCAGCCTTTCACCAATTCTTTTGTGGTGATGTATTTGGATGACATCCTCATCTTCAGGAAGAGTCAGGTGGAACACTTGCAGCATATTCAACAGGTTCTGCACACTCTGTGGCAACACAAGCTATATGCAAATTTGGATAAATGCTCCTTAAGCATGAACAGGGTCTAGTACCTAGGCTATATTGTTGATGAGAATGAGGTGCATGTCGATCCAGCCAAGATCTAGGTCAGTCGTGATTGGCTAGCCCCGACCACACTCACTGAGGTTCGGAGCTTCTTAGGCTTTGTCAATTTATATCACAGGTTTGTGTTGGGATTCTCCCATATTGCATGGGCCCTTAGCCAAGTGACCAAGGGCGGTGGCAAGAAAAAAAATGTGTGGGGTCAGTCACAACAGAGAGTGTTCGATGATTTGAAGCAGCACTTGTGCTCAGCCCCGATGCTCTCATTAACCAACCTGTAGCAACCTTTTGAGATTAATACATATGCTTCAAACTATGTTGTGGGCACAGTTCTCACTCAGCGTGGACATCCCATGGCTTATCATAGTGAGACGCTATCAAATATTATCCGTAAGTACCCAACTTACGACAAAGAAATGTACTTTATTGTACAAGTTTGTCGCCAGTGGAGGAATTACATTCTCGGGAAGGAAACAGTCATCCACATTGATCATAAGCCTCTACAGTTCATGTAGACACAAGGCAAATTGCAGAATGACCACCATCAAAAGTGGTCCACATACTTGCAGCATTTCCATCTCAACATCAAGTATAAGACATGGAGCACCAACCACGTCCCTGACTGCCTCAGTTGACCTCTAGTTGCAGCACTAACCACGGTGTTACACTCCTACGAACATGAGACCTCCAAATGGCCCCAACCCCACGAGAGAAATCATGACTTCGCCACTACCTACCATATGTTGGGCACAAACATAGTTGTCACTGATTTTCATCTTCAGGACGGGTTGTTGTGCCATTTGGACCATATATGTGTTCCATTAAGCAAGCACGCGAAATTGATTTGGGAAGCTCACTACATTCGGGTGGCAGGACACTTTGTCGTAGAAAAGACAGTGGAAGTGTTGCAACAACATTTCTACTGGTCGAAACTTCGACAGGATGTCAGCAAGTATATCAAGTCATGCCCGGCCTGCGCCATTTCCAAACCATCCATTAAGAAACAAGGGATGTACACCCCTCTTACTACTCCCAACAAGCCCTCAGAATCCATCTCGATGGACTACATGTCAGGCCTTCCTTCAACCAAGCAAGGAAATGACTGTGTTTTGTGTTTGTTGATTGATTTTACAAGATGGAAATTATGGTCACCTGCAAGAAGAGCATCACAAGGAGGCCACTGCCAAGATCTTCTTCGAACGAGTGTGGATACATTTTGGGATACCACAAACCATCGTCTTAGATCAGAACAATTGATTCTTCAGCACATTCTGGTCAAGCCTCTGCTCATAGATGGACACCAACCTCACCAAATCCATGGCCTTCCACCCCCAAATGAATGGCCAAACCAAGGTTGTCAACAAGATGATCATGCATATCTTACGCATGTACAATTCCAAGCATCCATGCACGTGGGATGAGATTATTCCCTATGTTCAGCATAGTTACAACATAGACGTACATAGCTCAACCATCCATAGCCCCTTTTAGACGAGGTTGGGATTTCAACCATTGGGTCCCATGGATGTTGCACTACCCCTTCCGTCCACACGGGAAGAATCGTCTCATGCATAAACTGAAGTCATCAAAGCCACACGGTTCATTGAACGAATCAATCACATCCACCAATAGGGTCAGGATATTTTGCAGAAGTCCAATGCCAAGTACAAGCAGCTCCATGAGGGTGCCACACAAGTTTCAGGTGGAAGATAAAGTTTGGTTGCACTTGCAAAAAGAACGCCTTACAGGACGCCAGCGGAAGCTTCGTCCACTCCACTATGGACCTTACACCATCACCAAGATTGTGGGTGACAATGCTTTTGAGATCAACATTCCCCCCTTCCTTGGCTTGCACCCAGTATTTAATGTGGACCTCCTTCGGCCATACTTTCCACCCTTATTGGACACCCCAGAGATAGAAAAACAATTGACACCGATAGAGCTCAACCCTAACTACATGGAACAGGAATCCACTGATCAAATCGTGGATACACAGGTTTAGGGCACTCGCCAACAGAAACTTCAACTTTATCATTTTGTCAAAGCAGGGCAGCTCCTACACCAAGGCAAGTGGCTCACCCGAGGCGAAATTCAACAAAAATTTCCTCATCTAATGGGGGAACTCAATGTAATGGAGACCATTTCTTCCTAAGGAGAGAGGATTGATCTAGGTGGATATCGATGGCCACTCACATCTTCCAATTGGCTCACATATAGATTTTATCTTGGCAATTACAGTTTTCATCTTGGCATTTTTTTCTAGCTTTTCAAGTCCTAAACTTCTCGGGGTCGTTTTGAGGCCCTAAACAGCATTTTTTGGACCTACCACAGTCACATTGTAGATGGAGTCAAAGTGTGATGGAAAAATGCATAGTCCTTGGATAGACCTTTCCAATGGGCTATCATGTGCCTAAAACAAAGATCGTATGCAAAAGTTACGACCTGGGAAGTTGATGTACCAACTTACCACATCAGGGCCCACATGACTTTTAGCGCTTCATCTCCTAGGGTTAGGTTTTTGGATGTCTAGGGTTTTTTGTTTACTTACTGATGCTAAAAAGGCCTAGAGGCCTCATTGTAATGTGCTCATACAAATGCACGTAGCCGCCACATCTCTTGTCAGAGATTAGCTACCACTATTCAAGCAAGATTGTTTTCATTCTGCATTTTACAGTTTTAGCATATTTCTTTATTGAATACAAGTTAAGTTCCATTGTATCTCTATTATTGTTCTATGTATATCTGTGTTAATGTTATAGATCTGTGTTTCATTTTTTTCTGATCATAAATCTGGATCAAACTCGCCTGAAAAGAAATATCTAAGGGATCTTGTAAATCAGAAGACATTGGAACATTTTTCTTATTACCATCAAAGAAAGAAATTGATGAAAGGAGAGGGGAAGGAATAGTGATAGGCTTACTCGAGGTTGTTGTTGGTGGAGTCGGAAGAGGTTGTTACTTTCCCTCGCCTTGGACTGCATGTTCCTATGTGCATGGCATTGTGACCAAGTTTCGAACTGGAGTGGCCTCAACTTTTGGGGGAGGAGTTGTATCCTCCGGCTTTTCAGGGATTGTCTTATTAATCCATTTCCTCTTTTTTCCCAATATAACATAGCCTTTTTCCATATGTCCATAGATGTGGCAGCACCCGCATCTGAAAGGGATCCCTTCATAATCGAACTCCTGAGAGAATGTGAAAACTTTATGTTGCGCGGTTATACTTTCTGTTAATCCACTTGACAGCTTGAGACTGGCCAGGATTTTGGTCATGGCCATGTCTCATGTTTTCTTGAAAGAGAGGTCTCCTTCATAATAGAACCCAAGGGCAGACCCAATCTCCTGAAAGACCTCTTGGGTCCAAAAAGGTAGCGGCAGTCCCGAGAGCCTGACCCATATTGGAGTGATTTCCAATTGAGCATATGAGACGTTGAAGTCAGGAATCCGCCATTCCAAGAAAAGAGTCTAGGTCTCAAAGCATCATCTCTCTGAAAGAATAGAGTTTATGTCTACTTCTGACCTGAAAATCCAAGCTAACCAGTCTTTTGATACCTTAAGGTTGATAGGCTCATATTTGAGGTGGTTTCCAAAATGCATCATTGGTCACTTGCTGGAAAATTGGCCTACCAAGGTGGTTTGTTGCATGGTGACAATGGTGTTTAGCTTGATTCCTTCCTCGATGGTTAGGTTAATGGGCCCTTTTCTTCGCTTGATACATTTTTTTCCTTTTTGAGGTCTCTCCATCCTGCTAGTTGGAGGCTTGAGAGTTGGGGTTGGTGGCAAGGGATTTCCTGAAATAAACTGCTCATATGTGAAACCGTTGATGAAGCCTCTTGGGGTTGTAACCATTTGTGGATGCAAAGAAAGGAATTCCAACGAAGAAGAGGTACGTAGATCCGAGGTAGCAATTTAAGTGTCGCAAAGAGGGAAAGGGGAAGGAAAACAGTGAACCAGAGAGAGATCAGGGGAGAAGATATGGGAGGGAATAGGTGGAGGTACAGGTTCCTTAGGGGGAGGAGTGGGGTAAGTGGGGTCATTATGATAGTGGGAGGCTAGATCTGTAAAATCTTGGTAATGCAAAAGTATGGTGATGGTTGTGGAAGTGAGGACGGTGTTTGAGAGGGAAAGTGTACCAGAAACCAGGGAGGTATCAGGTGTATATCGTATGCCTGTCACTGGAGGGGATGTCCATATTTCTAAATCCGACATGGGATCCGTCATAAAATCCAATAACTCCTCTTCATTTGACTAGGAATCCATTTGGTAAGTGAATATTCGAGAGGAGAGAGAAAGTGAAAAGCTATGGGGCAGGAGGCACAGTTCAAACTAAAAAAACTTGTTGATCTCATGTTTTCTATCTTATACCTTTTTTTTTCTAACATGTTATTTTAATTTTTTATTTTTTTAATATTTATTTTTGAACTTCTATTTTTAAATTGTTGTTTTAATTTTTTTAGTATTTATTTTTTTAAGCCACTCCTTTAAGTGTAGGAAAGGGGGAACTCGTGAGTTTGGAGGGGAGTGTCCCTCCTCCAAACTCACAACTTTTATGTCTCGTGTAACTTTTTTTT
>JASDQU011507795.1:8005-18802 GCA_032191745.1 Picea mariana
ACTTTAGAAATATTAATAATAATGAGTTATTATTAATAAATATAATAATAATATTAATATTAATAAAAAATAATTATTTATAATTATATTAATATTATATCATTAATAAATAATATTAATAATATTTTAGTAATAAAATATTATTAATATTATAAATTAATAAGAAAACCTTATTTATAATATTATTAGTACTTTATTAATACAAATAAAGTAATACAATATTTGTAATAAATAATAATAATAAACATAGATTATTTATACTTATTAATAATAATATATTTATAATTAATAATATTAATAAAAAATAACATTATTTATAATTATTAAATACAATAATAATAAAAACTTATTTATTAATACAAATAAAGTAATACAATATTTGTAATAAATAATAATAATAAACATAGATTATTTATACTTATTAATAATAATATATTTATAATTAATAATATTAATAAAAAATAACATTATTTATAATTATTAAATACAATAATAATAAAAACTTAATGTATTAGAGTAAAACATTAATAATGTTATAAAGTAAAACATTAATAAAATAGTAATACATAAATAAACAATTCATAAAATAAAATATTTAAAGTATATTAAATCTTAAAAAATAAAAATAAATATTGTTGAATATGAAGTAGGAAGACGTGAATGTAAGTCTGACGATTCATAAAGTTGAGGGATATTTTTTAGCGGGACATCAACCAAGTATTTTTTATTTTTTTATTTTTTTTTAAAGGGTATTACCTGCTATATTATATTAACAAAAGATACAGAGAGATACAGCGGTGCTGCAGCCACCAAATGTGCCGCCACTTTACCAGAAACCAGCACAATTTGGGGCACGTATGTTTCTTCTGGAAAAAAACCAAAAGATTGTTTCGCCATCTATCCTGCCCGAAGGAAACCAGGAAAGATGGCCATACATCGTCTTGACTCTGAACAACAAGATTAAAAGCAAAAAGGAGCCCCAACATGGCTGGAAGTGAAAGAAAAAACCAGACTAAAAATGACATGATCAAATACCCGGTGATCTGTCGCCCCCGTCCTCCTGCCACACTACTCTGGCCTAAATGACAAATGAATGGGCACACGTTGGGCATTTTCGATTCACCGGGGCATTAGAGTAAGCGTCCAAAAGCATATCCAAACGTTGTCCCATTAGGAGGGCTATGTGCTCCTGGTCTGCCATATGTCCTCGAAGTTCAAACACTAGATCCAGGTGTGCCACATGGAGGAATGGTGGCTGGGCACTGGATCGTGCATGCATTCCCTTTGTGTCTACCTCCCCTAGAATAATCGTCCCTGCTTCTGCATTGGCCTCATCTTTTTCCATGAATGCTATGTCTGTATGGTGCACCGTTACCGCGAAGGTCCCCTACGAGACCACATCCATGTAAGGCACTTCCTCAACATAACACGTTGGGAAATCCTCACAGAGCCTCCCCCTTGTGTTTTCCTCACAACACAAGGGGGAGGTTCTGTGAGGATTTCCCAAGGGGGAGGCCTAAGTGTTTTCCATGTATGGTATTTCCTCGACGTAACAGGTTGGGAAATCCTCTTCAAGCCTCCCCCTCATGCTACTTCCAGCTAGAGTTTCAGGTGCAGTTGGAGGATTTTCTACTTGCGTAATGTCTGTGGGCTACCAATTATCCAGTGCTGGTGGGGTCTGAGCGCGCTCCTCCGTCGCAGACTCAATTGCAGGAGCATGGAGTGCGAGACAGGCAACCCTTGTTCTCTGACGAATAATGGACTTCACCAGCGAGAGTGATTTTTCCATATGTTGTCTCCTCTGGCGTTGAGCAGCGTGGGTGTACCAAGCCGACCCCCGACGAGGCTTGCCTCGCTCCCTGGGCATCGTGGAGCAGGAGTGGGTATCAAACTCACCAGGGCTCAGAGAATTCTAAAGGATGCAAAGAAAAACACACCAGAGCTCACAGTCGGCAGAAAATTGCAGAGCAAGAATGAGTCGAATGTGACCATGCCTCTTCGCTTTCACAATCTTGTGGGACGGCTGCTCCTGTCCTCGCAATAACTATGTCATACTAAATGCTTGCAGTGTCGACCCTTTCCCATGAGGGAGAAGTTGCTCACCCGGAGGTCTACTGTAATGGCTTGCTCCCATCGTTAATGCTGAATAGATGGGGAGCGGCCTGCCGCACTTAAACTGAGGCTGAGCACCATACTAGGTGGCGGTGTTGTGCCATGTGTCACCCCCTTCGGGGGATATCAACCACTTCTTAGTCCCTATTCAGAAAAAAAATAAAAATAAAAAAGTCTTTATCAAATCGAACACACAGTCATCAAACAGTGCTAAAGACTTTAGTTCTTAGGATGAAGAACCGAAAAAGCATGACCACGAAATGATCGACATATACTTTATTTCACAGGAAAATTTTATATTATCAAATTTAATTTGGTAGTACGGATTTCATAATTAATGAAAATTTTATCTTATCAAATTTAAAATGGAAGTACATAGTTCATAATTATTAAGAATAAAAGAAGACATGATTATTAAATGTATTTTCATCCATTTAATTTTTTATTTTTATTTTAGTTTTAAAATAAAAATATTTATTAATATAGTAAAGTATTTCTATATATGTAAACTTCTAATTAAAATAGAGAATATTATAATTAATATAAAATAAAATCACATAACAAAAATCACTTACTAGTATGATCTTTATTTTTCCAAACAACAATGAAAACTAGTTAGGTAGAATAATGATTCAGGTGGATATTGGTGGTCACCCACCTATTCCAACTGGTTTCTCTTGACAATTTTTAGTTCAACACGTTCTTTTGTACCTCTTTGTAATTGTGGGTTCTACACTTTCGGGGATGTCTAAAGCCCTACAAATATTCCAAGTGGACACTAGTGGCCTTCCACCTAATCCAACTAGCTTATTTTGGACATCTTTCTGTACTTCCAGGGCCATAAACAATGTTTTTTTGGCTTGCCATAGTCATTAAAGAACAATACTACCTTGTTGGAAGCTACGAGGACCAGTACACAAGATGGACCACGCTGCGTTGGGAAAGGGACCAGACAGTACCAGATTTCACCAATATTTTCCATACCCTGTGCACCAAATTGGATATCAAAGACTCTGAACGACATCTGGTGCTCAAATACCATGGTTGTCTGAATAGATACATTTAAACATAAATGGAGTTTCTTGACATCGCATCATTAGGTGCAACTTATAGATATGCTCTCAAGATCGAGAAAAAATTTAAGCAGAAGAGGTGAGAGTTTGGATCTGCAAAGTCCTCACAGCCGAAGCAGGGCAAAAGCAGTCCCAACCCACAAAACAAGGGACATGGAAAAGATGGTCACTCTCAGGACAACCAGTCCAAGCCGCAATCCAAGAAGGGTAATGAGAAGTCGAAGAAGGACATGGGAAAATGGTGTGAATACCATAAAAGTCCTTGGCACAACATCGAAGAATGTCGCTCCAAGTAGTCATTGATGGTCGAGCTGAAAGCTTCTGAGTCAGAGGCAAATTCTGACTCTGATTCAAATCCAGAAAGTGGGAAGTGGATCATCGATGTCGAACCTAGTGCAACTGTTGTCACCACCAAAGTCCAACCAAGTGAACCAGAAAAACCAAAGGAAGGGAAATGCCTCTTTCACTCACAGATGTGGGCAAAGGGGACTCCGTTGCATTTCATTGTTGATAGCGGCAGTCAGAAGAACTTGATTTCAACAGAGGTCGTCAAGTGACTGGACCTATTGATAACACCACACCCGCAACCCTACACCATCGATTGGTTTCTCCAAGGACGAGATATTCACGTCATCCAACAGTGTCGTCTTCCCTATAGCATCAAGCCCTTCAAAGACGAGGTATTGTGTGATATTTCTTCCCTTGAAGTTTGTAATGTTATTTTAGGCCAACCATATTTGTGGAAACGACATATTGTGTATGAGTCTAGACCCCACAATGTTATTATTCGTTTGGGTAGGAAATTGTACAAGATACCAAAGGAGGCACCGCCTACCGCTATTTCTTTAATCTCTGCTAAGTAATGTAGTAAGGTCATTTCACAAACCGAGAAGTTCTTCTTCTTTGTGGTCTGTGCTCGCAGTTAGCAGAAGGTCATCACCACATCTGTGACCTCTACACCGAGCCTCTCTTTGTAGCAGAACCAAGTGGACGAAATCGTGGAAGAGTACAGAGACATCTTCTCCTCACCCACTAAGGTACCGATGCACTACCAAGTCAAGCATCCAATTGATCTAACCCCCAATGCACCGCTTCCTAATGAACCAGTCTATCGTCACTTGCTGATGGAAAATGAGGAAATCAAGCACCAGATCCAAGAGTTGCTTCAAAAGGGGCACATCCGACCCAACTCCTCCCCTTGCGGAAGCCTGATTGTGTTGGTGCAAAAGAAATATGGGACCTGGCAGCTCTGCATTGATTATAGAGACTTAAACAAAATCAGAGTCAGGAACAGGTACCCAATTCCCCGGATTGATGACCTTCTTGACCAACTCAAGGGGGAAAAGTTCTTCAACGAGATTGACCTAAAGTCTAGCTACCACCAGGTTCCTGTCGAACCAACTAATGTATGGAAGACAACTTTCAAATCTAAAGAAGGTCTCTTTGAATGGATGGTCATGCCCTTTGGCTTAACAAATGCACCAAAAACTTTCATGAGATTGATGGATGATGTATTGAGACCCTTCATCAACTCTTTTGTGGTGGTATATTTGGATTAAATCCTCATCTTCAAAAAAACTTGGGAGGAGCACATGCAACATATTCAACAAGTTTTGGGCACTATGCGGCAACACAAGCTATATGCCAACTTGGAAAAATGCTCTTTTGGCATGAACAAGGTCCAATACTTGGGCTACATTGTTTATGAGCATGGGGTACATGTGGATCCAGCTAAGATCCAAGTCATTCGTGATTGGCCAGCCCCAACCACACTAACCAATCTTCGAAGCTTCTTGGGACTTGTCAAATTCTATCGAAGGTTCGTGTTGGGATTCTCTCATATTGCATGGGCCCTCAGCCAAGTAACCAAGGGCAGTGGCAAGGAAAATTTCACATGGGGGTAGGCACAACAACAAGCATTTGATGATCTGAAGCATCGCTTGTGCTCAGATCCAGTACTCTCCTTACATGATCTGCAACAATTGTTCAAGATTGAGACTCATGCCTACGACTATGTTGTAGGCACAGTCCTCACTCGACATGGTCATCCAGTAACATACCATAGTGAGACACTCTCAGATACTATCCGGAAATACCCCACCTATGACAAAGAAATGTATTCCATTGTGCAATCTTGTCATCAATGGAAGCATTACATTATGGGAAAGGAGACAATCATCCACACTGATCACAAGCCTCTGCAGTTCATACATACACAGGAGAAATTCCAGAACAACCGCCATCAAAAGTGGTCCACATACCTACAATAGTTCCATATCAACATCAAGTATAAGACATGGAGCACCAATCATGTCGTTGACTGCCTCAGTCACCCTCTCGTTGCTGCACTCACCACAATGCTCCATTCCTGTGGGCATGAGGCATCTGAGTGCCCCCAACTTTATCAGTGTGGCCCTAGCTTCGCCACCACCTATCATCTCTTGGGTAAATGAGTGAATGTCACCAATTTTCACATCCAGGATGGATTGTTATGCCATCTGGGCCACCTCTGTGTTCCCACAAGCAAGCGTGCAAAGCTGATTTGGGAGGCTCACTACAGTTGGATGGCGGGACATTTTGACCTAGAGAAAACTGTGGCCATTCTACAGAAACATTTTTATTGGCCAAAACTTCAACTAGATGTTAACAAGTATATCAAATCTTGCACTGCCTGTGCCATTGCCAAGCCAGCCATCAAGAAGAAAGTCTTATACACCCCTCTTCCTACTCCCAAGAGGCCTTGGGAATCCATCTCAATGGATTACATGTTTGGCCTTTCATCCACCAAACACGATAATGATTGTGTATATTTGGTGGTTGATTGGTTTTCGAAGATGGCCATTATCACAGCCTATAAGAAGAGCATCACAAAAGTAGATACTACCAAGCTCTTCTTCGAACGGGTGTGGGTCCATTTTAGGATACCACAGACCATCACCTCATATCGGGATAGTAGGCTCCTCAACACATTTTGTTCAAGTCGTTGGTCAATGTTAGACACAAAGCTCACTAAATCCATTGCTTTCAACCCCCAAACCGATGGCCAGAAAGAGGTCATCAATCGGATGATTGTGCACATCCTACGCATGTACAACTCTAAGCATACACATACATGGGATGAGAGTCTTCACTATGTTCAACACAACTACAACATGGATCTCCATAGCTCCACCGGCCATAGCCCATTTCAGGTGGGGTTGGGATTCCAATCCTTGGGTTCCATTAATGTTGCACTACCTCTTGCAACCACACAGGAAGAATATTCCCATGTTCAGTCTGAGACCCACAAAGCCACCAGATTCATTGAGTGGATTAAACACATCTGCCAACAGGTCTAAGAGATTTTGAAGAAAGCCAATGCTAAGTAAAAACAACGCCATGATCAACACCAACTACCGCACCAGTTTCAAGTGGGAGACAAGGTCTAGTTACATTTGCATAAAGAGCACCTTACACGGCCTCATCAAAATCTTCCCCCACTTCGCTATGGGTCTTACACTATCACCAAGGTTGTGGGTAGAAATGATTTTGAGCTCAACACTCCACCCTTCCTCGGTTTGCACCCAGTGTTCAATGTGGACCTCCTTCGACCATATTTTCCACCATTACTAGACACCTCAGAGATCGCAGAACAACTGACACCAACATAGCTCAACCATCACTGCATGGAATAGGCTTCCACTGATCATATAGTGGACACACAGGTCAAGGGCACTTGCCAACAAAAGATCCATCTTTATCAGGTTGTCAAGGCAGGGCAACTCCTACACCAAGGCAAGTGGCTCACCCGAGGCCAAATTCAGCAGAATTTCCTCACCTGATGGGGGAACTCAATGCAATGGAGACCATTGCTTCCTAAGGAGGGAGGACTGATCCAGGTGGATATTGGTGGCCACCCACCTATTCCAACTGGCTCCTCTTGATAGTTTTTAGTTCATCACTTTCTTTTGTACCTCTTTGTAATTGTGGGTTCTACACTTTTGGGGATGTCTGAAGCCCTACAGATCTTCCAGGTGGAGACTGGTGGCCGCACACCTAATCCAATTGACTTATTTTGGAAGTTTTCATGTCAGTGCATCTTTCTGTACTTCCAGGGCCGTTTTGGGGCCCTAAACAGTGTTTTTTTTGCTTGCCACAGTCAAACTATAGACGAAGTCAGATTTTGATGGCATAATGTGTAGTTCTCGAGAAGACCCTTCCAACGGGCTATCACATGCCTAAAACGAAGGTCATATGCAAAAGTTACGACCCTGGGAAGTTGACGTACCAACTTACCCATCGGGGCCCACATAACTTTTGGCATTTCATCTCTTAGGGTTAGGTTTTTGAATGTCTAGGGTTTTGGCATTCATGAGTAATGCTATAAGGGCCTTTGGATCCTCATTGTAATGATTATTCTCAGACGGATGTGCGTAGCAACCACATCTCTTCTCAAAGATAGTTATCACCATTCGAACAAGTTGTTCAATTATACAGTTTTACAATTTCAACTTATTTTATTCATTCAATAAAAGTTATTGTTCACTAGATATTTTTTATTGTTCTCTATATATCTAAAATGTATAGATTCAAAAGCACTGAAACTCATTGGAAAATATAAACCCAAGAAATAAAAAGAAAGTTGTTAAAATTATTTGAATACTAACTAATAAAATGTATAAAGTCCTTAAAATTATTTGCATACTAACTAATAAAATGTATACAGTCCTTAAAATTATTTGAATACTAACTAATAAAATGTATAGATTCAAAAGCAGTGGAACTTGTTAAAGTTATTTGAATAACAATTTTAATATAAGTTGTTAAATTTATTTGAATAACAAGTGTATTGAATAAGAAAACTTAATACAATATTACAACTTTTTAAAAGCCACTTTTAAATTGATTGATTTAGAAGATTTGATATGATTTGTTCCATTTATTTAAGGAAAAGAAAAATAAAGCATGAGAACAAGAATATCTTATGATTTTTATTAAATATAGATATGGAAAGTAAATAAATATATACATAAATAAATGAAAAGTTATAAAATCATATATATATTAAAATAAAAATATACAAAATTAATTACATCAAAATAAAAATAAAAGGAAGTGTTAATAAAATTCCGTTTTTTATTTTTACTAAAACAAAAATCAATAATAAAATGTGAAAGTTATTATATAATATTTTTGAAAAGACTGTGTACCCAACAACAAAAAAGTAAAACTTTCTACAAAGAAAATGTTATAATGAAGACCGTGGAGCCAACAACAAGTTATTGAAACATATTTTTCTTTCCTTCCAAAATCCAAATCGAACCATACAATATATTCTTTGATTCTCCGTATCCCACGAGAATCGATGAAATGAGTTGCCATTGTGTGAACACACAGCCAAGTGGATCTGATAAGACATATGCAAAGACATCGAAAGTCGTTTGATGAGTAATTATGCCAAAGGCATCCATAGGGATAGGTTTTCTAAAACCAGTCCTTCGAAACCACCTTATACCCATCACCTCGTATTTCGTGCCTTATTCGATCTGGTCAATGTTGTATAAGATCTTATCATGTTTCCTTTAATGCTGCCACCTGCATTTCTATCGATAAAGAGATTGGAATTGTTATAGGCAAGGGAGACACCACCCTAAAGACTCTTTAATGAATCCCCAACATCTCCTCTGTAAGCGTGACTTCAAATGGAAGGGTTCCAATACACGTCGATTCAGAAGAAGATCTACAGACTGTTGCATCCTACATTGAAGAGCTCCTAAGCTTTTCATTAGACAAGAAAAGCGGCTACTTTCTTGATTTCTTTGCCTTCTGTTTCTGCAAATCTCTAGAGAATCCACTGCTTGCCATCAACATGGTTTGCTTCGAGGAGAAATCCAAAGACATCTCCAATGTTTCTGAACGGTATCGCCAATCCCGCAAATCATTTTTCTATCTCAAATTCGGAGTAGAAGTACCGTGCTAGGATTCAATCTGCGGATCTGATATTGATAGCCTATCGATGGATTTCTCCGATAAAACCTCCATCACAGAAGTATATTTCTACTCGCATTGGGGATTTTCGGTATACGAATCAAAATTGATAGGGTGCCTGGAACCCATGCTTTACCGACACCAGGAAACGATGAGGTCGGTTAAGATAATGTTCGGTTCGAGAAGCAACTTTTCTACGGTTCGAGTTGGAGCAAGCTACAATACGAGAGCTTCATGTCGGTGGAACACTTGCAGGATCTCTGTAGGTGAGAATGCTTGGACCAATGATTTTCCATGGCGTGCTCGGAGGCGGCCATTGAAGAGATGAAGATTCACCTCCAAACACATGGATACATCAAAATGTTAAGTCATAGGAAGATCACTATCCATGTAGTGGTTCTGCAACCCAAGCATCTGCTGCAATTTAACGTATCTGTTCGCTGTGAAATCGTTAAGGGTGAGGATGGGGTTTTGATTACGAGAGTTCGAAGCCAGCCCAAGAGGCACATATTTGTTACCTTTTGTCGCGAAGGGCAGGGGACGGTGGATTTCAGGCTTGGAATCAGCACGCACAGGACAAAGGTTAAAGCCCTACCAGAAATGGTAGAATGGATAGAAAAAGGGTGGAGGAATCGAACCCCCAACTAGTTACTTTTGTTCGATCCTCCAGGAAAGTTCCAAGTTATGCACATCTGTTATAAAGAAATGGAGACTTACATGAGCAAGAAATGGAAATTCCGTCTTGCCCACATGAGAGATGGCAATCGAATGGAAATTACAAGCGAGAGATGGGAGTGTGGATTAAGTAGCATATGGTTTAAGAGGAAAGGGGATGGAGTGGCAGAGGAAATGTAGTCTCTTATCCAAATCCCATGCACAAATAAAACCCAGGCCTCCAATTACTGCCTCAAATCCTCTTTGGTCAATTCAGTGGGCATAGAACTTAAAGCAATGTTCGAGATGCATGTTCTTGGCCTAATGGATAAACATCCCTGGGAATCGAACCCGTGACATTGCTCCCACTACAAGCAACAATGCCAATGCTGCTATCATCCCCTTGAAAACCAATGGGAACCTCCTGCTGTTGCATGTTATCCCAAAGAGGCTATTGAATTGAAGCAGTAGGATAAGGAATACTCATATCATAAAAATTATACAAAGGCACGACTGGATTCATAGAAATCAAACACGCACCTACTGTGGGTGAAACATATGGTCATACATCTATGCGGTAAGAATAATACTTCACTAGTTTGTAAGAGAAACACATTTTTTTAGAACAAAAACATGTTATAATACTAAGAGCCATGTCGTGCTAAGATGTTGGAGGAAACATTTACAAAGTCTCTGTAGGAGATGGACGACACCTAGAGGAGTGACCTTTCACAATGGAAACATATGGCAATCAATGCATTCTCTGGAACTAGAACAACCACTGGCAATAGAGAACATGGCCAACTCAAACCTTGAACAATTAATGAGCAATTGGCATTGTTTCTGCAATGCATGTGGAACAAGAGTGCCATGCTCGGTGTAGCAAGTTTTGTGCATAAAAGTCACATGCCACGAAGACAATTTAAAGTTGTTTATTTGAAGCACTTTTGTTAATAGAAACTATGGGAAAGGTGTTTAGATTAGTTAAAAC
>JASDQU011507796.1:594-18827 GCA_032191745.1 Picea mariana
TTTCTCAGAAGCTCAATAATAATAAAAATCCCTCTCTCACTGGTTTTCCCCTTGTGGGTTTTTCCAGGGTCGAAGTTAGACCAAAAATTCTTGTGTCTAAATTTTCTGAGTTTTGCATACTGCTGATATTTTATTTCTGCGTTGAAAACAATGTTCAGAATCCTCATGTTTCAGTTCTGAAGTTTATTTTCTGTTAAGTTTTTATATGCTGAAACTGTGTTGAAACTGGGTTTGGGCATTTAACTTTGGCTGAAAAATCAGCGAGATTGAAACTAGGTTGGGGTCTGAAATTTTAACATTGGGAAGGTCCAAGGGTTTCCAAGTATGTTGAGTAACCTGCAAATGGTGAAATACCTACCCGAGACACAAGAAAAACAAGCATATATTGCAATATAATCAATTGGAAAAGCAAGTTAAGCTTGTTGTCCCTAATAGCAGTTGTTAGTAACAATATATATCAGCAATAAGATGGTGCCATATTCTGCAAAATATATGCTAGAGATCAAGTAGAAGATACAAGAGAAAAACTAGCTAAAGACTAGAAAAACTCTAGATGAAAATCCAAGATACTAGCTTGAAATGATAAGACTGCTTGTTACGAGGAAAATCTCTCTATGGCTAGGGTGAACCACAATAGACAAAAATGAATGTAGAAATCAACTCTCTTCTCAAGTATGCTATATAAACAAATATGCTAGCAAGACAAGATAAAAGGCCTACCTCATCCAGACATTCGATGAAGTCCACCGTTGAGCACTTGACCCAAAGCAATACACCCGCAACTAGTCCTCAACAGCCAAGCAAAGCAAGCATATGGTGATATGATATAATGTTAGCATATTCAATAGCATAATCCATTAATAAACAAGACAAATATGCCCATGGAATAATAGTTCAATATATTTGCAAGATATCAATTGGATGGGAAAAGAGTATTTCTATTAATAAATGATTAGCATAAGTGAAAATGTTACAGACTTCTATGTCAGCACAGTTCAGAACCGAGAAACTAAGGTTCTTCTAGTTGGGCCTCCACCACCTCAATCCTCCACCAAAGGAAAGCTCATAAGAAAGAAACAATGAGGTTATCAATCAATAAGGGAAGAGCTTGGGGGTTGAACACTGTGTTAAGACTTAAAAGACAACGAGATGTAGACTCGATATGAAGTAAATAATTTCTCCAGAGTAACTTTGCTCTCAAAGTTGAATTCTTTCTTCTATTTTCCATAGCTTGAAATTGGCCCATTTATAGCCTTCAAAATGGAACTGAAGGGTCGAGTCGAAACGTTTCCAGTATATGGAAGGCCAAGGATCAGAGATCTCCTATCCTGACATGGAAACCTGACATTTAATTTTCATTTTTTGACACAAGTCTCGATGTACGCGGGTTGTAGTGGAGCATCCTACGTATATGGATGTTGTATAATGTTCAAGGTGCGTACATGTGGAAAAATATTTATTTTTGGCTCTAGATCTTATAAACATGGATGATAAGTCTGCATGGGGGAATGGAAAAAGATCTTTTGGGCAAGATTGCATAGGGTGAGGCAAATCTTGCAATAACAGATGCCCCCTAATGTATGATGTAATAGGAGTATCTGTGATGGCCAAAATACATTATAAACAATACAGAAGTGGAGTGGTAGGGAATCAGCTGGACGAACTAGTTGTTCATTACATTCTGCACTGACTTTGCATACATGGCTGCCAATAAAATTACACTGGAGATTCATTTGACAATATACCACACAAGTGTCTGTGGCCATGACTAGGAAAATACAAATGTGGTTACATGCCAATAACTGTAATAGTCAGGAACAAGGCCCAGTAGAACCAGTCTCAAAACCAATCTGAAGATATATGTATACCATGGAGTACAATCTGATCTCCCATGATCACTGAAGTCATATAGGTACTACTCGGATGAAACGGAAGCAACAACTCAGAAAATTTGTGGCCACATAGTGATGTCTTCAAGTCTTCTACACAATCTGCCAAGGGTGCAATTCTACATCATGTGAATAAAGGAGTTGAGCTCGAACACAATGAGACATTGTTTGATTACCGGTCATTGATGTATACCATTAACAAACACAAAACAACTTACCAATAATGAAAGTAGGTATCAAGGCGCCGAGTACATTCTTACAAGTGTGAATAAAAGATTCGATGTCGAACACCTAAATAATCCATCGATAAGGAGACATTGATGTATTCTCAACTATCGATGGCGAGAGAGCCTGCCACTAATGACTGCAAGCCTCAAGGTACTCATAAGACTCTAGATCGCGTTTCTTGAAAAAATGGGCTGAAGTCGATGGAAAGAGACCTGCTGAAAAGAGAGCATTAAGGAATCTCTCATTAGTCAGCACAAGGTACAAAGCAGGAGCTTCATGATTTGGTGGAAATCAGACAAAGAACATGTTCACGAACCAACGACCTTGTGCATCTTTTGCATGTGCCAAGTGCAAGCGATACACGAAAAAGACCCTTTGAATAGCATCCAATGATGAAAACTATTGACAAAGGCGAGGAAACCACCAATAATACTAATGGCATCCAAGATACTGCACGAATCTCAATAAGTGAATAGATTTCTTGTCGTCAAACACAAGGGAAACCACCCAGTCAATGACCAATGATGAAATGTCGACTGTTGGGTTCAAGGTTACCTACCAACGATGAAAGTAGGGCCAAGGTGCATGATAGGGCTACAGTATCATGTGATTCTAAGACAAACTGAGGGTATGGTTGACATGCAAAGTCAAGAGTTTTGAGGAGTGGTCGACATAGAATGATAGAATTCCTTTAAACAAGAGCATGAGACATATGGAGAACTCTGACAACATAGACCCGATGATGAAATCATGTGATGCAAGAGGCATCAATGAAATTCTCTATCGAGACTGGAAGAGTAACCAGTTGGTAGAGAAGACTCTGTAACGAGCTCAGCTTCCTAAGGCCATGCTAATCCCAAAATTATGATTACAAATAAACTCAATAACTTTGTGCTATGTTCAAAGGTGACACGACTGTTGTCAATATGAGATAATACTCCCTTTCGGCCCGTCCTTTTTTGTTTTTCATAGACAAATGAATGCTATGATACAGAGGAGGAAACGAGTGTCGCAAGTAAGAAAAAATAGTTCCAGCAGTGGAACATACCTATCCTCAATGCAGGGAAATGCATGTGGGAGATGGACACTCAAGGGAATGTTCCATCCTAGGTATAGGGTGTCAAATTGCGAAGGATATAAACAAGGCTCTACTTGGTTGAGGACGCAAAACTGCTGACGCAAACGGTTTATAACGCAAAGTGAGAACCGGCTATAGGCTCAATACTGCAAGCAAAGGCACGAGATTAACGCAAAAAAATGTCATTTTTTATGTCTTTTAGTCTACTTGGTGTGAAAAATGGATAAACTTGTGCCAAATAGATGAGTTGGAAAAGATCTTAAATTAAACTTGTTTAGGATTCCTTGGGGTATAAGGCTACATGCTTATGAATAAGAAATGAGGCTCAGCATAAAGTCATGTACGAGCTATGAGGGACTCCTGGTCCTATGGAAAAACTCTGCATCGGCACCAAATTTGGTAGGGAATCTAACTAGGGCACCCATGTTCGGTAAGTCTCTACCACTTGATAACAACACGACTTAATAGTAGATGGAAGGTTCTATGTCGCAACAAGTGGGTTCGTACCTGAGGCATAAAAGTGATAGTTATGGGATAATGTGAAAATGCATAACAGAGTGGATACCTATCCTATATGTTGGGTAATGAAAATACCTTCCTGTGGTGACGAACGACCAACATAATGTTGAAATCTGCAAGAATCCCCTGTTAAATTGCAAAAAACAACTCAATCCACCTTTCTATTAGTCCATCAGGTGAAAAACTGGGTTTAAAATATAGAAAGTGGGTAAAAATAGTTTATAAATAGTAACAAAACCAAAAATTACTATACCATTTTGATTGTTTTACCCAGATAGTGAAAATTGGACCAAAATACCTCCCAGATTCAAACGACAATTGTGGGAGCATGAGGCAACGAAATCAACCAACGTCTGGATCAGATAAATCTACTTCTCTTCCTCTTCAATTTCAGTGGATTAAATTTTTGAATTAAGTTCCAAATTTTTATTTGTTGAGGGCGCAAAATGTGAATTTCGGTGTACGAAGGTTGTCCCCTATCAGGTCGCATATACGATGAGTTATACGTACCTGTGTAAATTCCAAGACACGTGTAACCAGCCCTATACAAGACTATAAGTGAGGTAGACGGTGTACAGGCACGCAAACAATAAATTTCAAGGATTCTAACTCAAATTTTGATTTGTCCTTGGCAGGATGGTTCTTGAATGGAGAGAAAGAGAGCACAAGCAGGTTGATGCTGCTGTAGATCGAAATCTGGGGGCCCAAATGGACTTAAAGAGATGTGGCTTGTATAAATTTTGGGTGCTCAAAGGAATGAGAGCCCTGGTGAGGTTGCTCTAGATTCTTGTGGGTTACTAGGACTCTGAGAGTGAAAGGTTCAATCTCGATGGGCAACCATTGAGAATTGAAGTAGAGGATATTTACTTTTTGACTGGTCTATCATGCCGGGGAGAGCTTGTAAACCTCAAATCATGGGGAGCAGGGAGCGGAATGAAAATAGAGGAGTACATCAATGCCCACTGTGTAGCAAGGACTCCTAAGGTAGGGAGTCAAGTCCCTATCCGGGCAATAAACAATCTCAGCCTAAAGATTATTATCCTTGTATTGACCAGGATCACAGGTTTGTCCTTGTTGCATCAGGCATCGAGACCGCTCATGTTTTATGCAGTGCAGTGTATGAGACCCACAGTATATGACTGGTGTACCTCACTACTGACGAATATGAAGAGCCAGTTGACAGAGTGCAAACAGGGAAGTAAGAGAAATTTTGGGTTTTTCTCTATCCTATGTAGTTTCTTTTTCGAGCGGGTTCTAGGTCTAGGACCTAGAGTCAAGATTCTTCCTAAAGGACCTCACAATCCAGCCATGGCACAGTGGACTGAGGTAATGAGGTGGTAGGGGGGAGGTAGGGTGTCGACAGCCTATAACAAGGATTTCTTCTACTGGTGGTAGTGAAAGGTCATTTCTTTAGATGACTATCCCTATGTAGGGATAGACTTCCGAGGAGACCCGAACATGCCACTCCCACTAGGGGTCGCCTACAATGACATAGGTACGGCAAAATTTTTTACATATTTCATTTTTTTTTGTGTTTTTGTATAGTAGAACAAAAATATTTTTGGATGGTGCTTAAGTATTGATTGGAAATTTGTGTAATGCAGACGTGGGTCCGCAACAGCCAGAAGGATTCCCTTGACATCGATGGAGGAACTGGAGAGACCAGGCAGCGAGAGGAGACGCCGAGAGGGTCATATAAAACATGCAGGGTAACCTGTCGCGTTTGAATCATAGGATTCTCATGTTTTATGTAGAGGATCTACCTTAACCCATGCAATGACAGGTGGTTGGTGTACCCAGTGCATGGGTACGAATCTTTCGGCATCTCGCAAACGTCGTGGTTTGTTACCATGACACACATCCGGCACCATAGGCATAGATGTCGTGGGATATTGTAGTACCGGATGTATATGCGTATTGAGGGTATTAGACCCAATGTTTTACTATAAACACAATATTTTTTGAAATATATAAAAAAGGATCTTCGACTTTACTTATATTTTACAATGTGTACATTGATGAGATGGTTTTCTTTGGTTTAGTTATGTGACAAATGCCAATCTAAAATGAAATTAGCATAAGCATCGGATCCATGATTATAATTCCTAGGAATGTGATAATATGTAATAAAATCAAATTTTCATTCTAAAAGACGTACCCATAGGAATCGTCGAAGTAAAGTAGGATCACGCACATGGTAACGGTCGTTCAACTGACATNCCTTTAATGAATGAATACAATGCGAGATAGCATCGCGCAAAAGTTCTATAACGACGCTATATTTGGCCACATTGTTCGTGGATGGCCCTAGGCATACACCACCTGACGACACTAGTAAACCCTCGGGTGAGTAAACCACCCAAGTGGCGAAAGCCAAGTTCTATGTATGACGACTAGCTCCGTCTGTGAATTCTAGGTAGACCGAAGACTCCATTGAAATCTCTCAACCAACTGAAAACTTGATAAGAAAATCCAAGATGAAAAGAAAAAATATATATACACTAAATTTCATTAGTATACAAAGAGTTCCACCTAAGCCTGGGGCTCAAGTGTAATATATTTTCAAGTGGAGCCCATTTTTGAGCTCATCCAACCTATTCCCTTCATAATATTCTAACTCATAGGCTCCTTTTTCTAACACACATCGCACGATATAAGGACCGTGCCACATGGGTTTAAACTTACCTGCCCCAAGTGGTTCTTTAGCTTGATCATACAAGAGGACCAAGTCACCCTTGGCGTACAACTGAGGACAGACAGACTTATCATACTAGACCTTGACACATTTTTTGTTCTCCTCGATAGCCGTAGAGGCATCTCGATGCTGCTCATCACGACTCTCTAGGTGCACAAGGAGTTGCTCAAGATCAGAAGTGTCAGGTAGGAGCGCGACTGCCAACTTAAGAGAAGGGATTTCGCATTCAATAGGTGATATCGACTCCACACCATGTACTAACTAGAAAGGGGAAAATCTGGTGGCCTCTTGACCAAGGTTTGATATGCCCAGAGTGCAGAATATAGCATGATGTGCCAGTCGGACTTACTCTAACTAACAGTTTTTGCAAAATGGTCTTGAGAGACTTGTTGACGGAATCTACTTGTCCATTTTCCTGGGGGTAATAAGGAGAAGAATGACCATGTCTAAACCCCAGCTTAGCTACTAGTTCTTCCATCATTTCATTCTGAAAGTGACTGCCATGATCAGTGACAATCTCACTCAAGATACTGAACTGGGTGATAATTTGATTGAATATGAAGAAGGCTGCAGTCTTCCCATCGGATTTAACTATAGGCATGGCCTCGACCCACTTAGTAAAGGCATGTATATGCTTCAAAACAAGTCCAGGCAAGGAAGAAAGGATGAGAACTTAGACCCAGAGTGTCCAGAAATTGTCAAGCAATGATGTGACAAGAAACACAATAGAAACAAGAGAAATCTAAGGAGAAACGTACTCCGAACCCTAAGAAAGAAGCTTCAATACCTAGTATGGTCGTCAATTTTGTTACGAGGAAAATCTCTCTTTGGCTAGGGTGAACCACGACATATGGAAATGACTACGGAAATCAACTCTCTTCTCAAGTATGCTATATAAATAAATATGCTAACAAGACCAGATAAAAAGCCTACCTCGTCCAGACGTTCAATGAAGTCCACCGTTGAGCATTTGACCCAAAGCAGTACACCTGCAACTAGTCGTCAACAGCCAAGCAAAGAAATCATATGGTGATATTATATAATGTTAGCATATTCAATAGCATAATCCATTAATAAACAAGACAAATACACTCATAGAATAATAATTCAATATATTTGCAAGATTTCAATTGGACAGGAAAAGAGTATTTCTATTAATAAATGATTAGCATAAGTGCAAATGTTACATACTTCTGTGTCAGCACGGCTCGGAACCGGGAAACTAAGTTCCTTCCAGCTAGGCCTCCACCAAAGGCAAGCTCATAAGAGAGAAACAACAAGATTGTCAATCAATAAGGGAAGAGCTTGGGGGTTGAACACTGTGTTCAGACTTAAAGGACAAAGGGATGCAAACTCAATATGAAGTAAATAATTCCTCCAGAGTAACTTTGCTCTCAAAGTTGAATTCTTTGTCCTCTTTTCCATAGCTCGGAATTGGCCCATTTATAGCCTTCAAAATGGAAATGAAGGGTCGATTTGGAACGTTTCTAGTATATGGAAGGTCAAGGATCAGATATCTTTTGTCGTGACATGGAAACCCGACATTTAATTTTCATTTTCTAGCACAAATCCTGATGTGCATGGGCTGTAGTGGAGCAACCTGTGGATACGCATGTTGTATGATGTGCAAGGTGAGTACATGTGGAAAACTATTTATTTTTGGTTCTGGATCTTATAAACAGGGATGATAAGTCTGCATGGGGGAATGGAAAAAGGCCATCCGGGCAAGATTGCATAGAGTGAGGCAAATCTTGCTATAACACTGTTGTAAAAAAAATTCTGCAGCAAATTATATCAGCCTTATGGCTGTAACAATCAATATATTACAGAAAGAAAATCAGCCACTGAAAAGCCTCCAAACTTTACCAAAAAGTGCACTAGACCAATAAGAGTAAGTGTGCAAACTTTGGGCAAATTCCAATGGCTGATAAGAGAGTTGTCCAAACAATTGAGTTAGAGTTTCTGCAGCCTGAATGGCTGAAGATGCAAATTTGTAAGAGCAGCAAGAAGTGTCCCTTTGATGGGGATGCCTTAGTGGTTGTGAGGTGCCCAAGGCACAAGGAAGACAATCCAAGTTGCAAGAAGTAAAAATGATAAGAAATTATGTTTCCCAATGCAATAATTTTCTTCTCCAATGTAAGACTAGTGCCTTTAGTTATGGGTTAATGGGGTCAAAAAGAAAGAGTTGGGGTTAATTAAATCCTTGGGGGTGTAAATCCTCTTACTTCCCAAGGTAAGTAACCTAGCTAGGGTTTTAAGATGAGGGGTGTAAAGCCTCTTAGTTCAACAACAAAACCCTTGCAAAATAAATTTAAAAGCTTAACATTTATGGTGGAAACTAGGATAGGGGTGTATATCCTTATACTCCCTATCTAGACTTGGCCAAAACAACCTTGTTTTGAATTACAAATGATAATAACAAAGTAGAGAAACCATACCATTCAAGAAAAATCCTTAACATGCCAAAGTAAACCTCCACAAAAGCAAGATAATGACCTCCTAGAGATAGCACACCATAATCATCATCAACCATAACCATAAAAGCATTATTCCATAGCACAAAAGGAAAAATACTCCAAGTGTAATGAAAATTTCGACCAAGTAATTCTCACAAGAGGGAGAGTTATGTTAAAATGAGATCTTATGATCTCATATTTATACAAAATGTCACTAAAATAGTTTGTCCACAAAATTAAGGGTAAACTACAGGACTAGGGGTCAACAACCCTAATGTTGCCCCTTTTACAAAGTAATATTAAACAATTCACTTTAATTTGACTTTTGCACAAAGAAAAATCCCTAGTTCATATGGATGTCACCCCTTTAGGGGACGCTTTCACACTAGGAGGAGTTCTTGGTGATGGAGGAGAGTAGAAAGCCTTCCCAAAGCCATATGTCAATCATCCCAACAACTTCCTTCATCATCAAGGCTCAAGCCCCTCAAAACGTCCCTGTGCCAATGCATGTCAACTCACCACCAAACCATAACCACCCTAGGTGATGTCATGCATCTAGAGGTGACTTTTTGCCTCTCCTAGGAAAAACATTTGGCATGTGGGGGCTATTTTATGTTGTCCAAGTCATCTTCTAGGCCATCAAAGTTTGATCTCTCTCATCTGGCATGCGAGCCCTTGGCATCCACTTGTGGGATTCAAGCCCCATGGAAGCCCAAGCTAGGCTTGTTCTTTCAAAGCTGTCCACCAACTAGGTCCTGCAAAGACAAATAAGCACACCCTCCAAGGATCTCAAGTCATAACATCATGCTAAGTGAATCCAATCAATAAACGAGCCACCTAAGCATGTGCATCAAAGATCATTAAGTCAAACAATTAAGTTCTCAAAGACATTATGTGACTTGTCAAGCTTGAATATGGGGGGCTTGACGAGGTGTCCCATCGGGTGGATCTTGCCCTAGGTCAAGGAGAGTTTCCATGAGATCCCTCTCTAAGCCATGTAAAGTGGGTGAAGTGGTTAGGGTAAAGACTCAATGGGCATAGGGTTCATGACATACAAGGGGTCATAGTGTCTCATTCATGGGTGCCTTTGTAGAAGGTGTGTGGTACCTTCGTCCGCAATGCACTTTTTCCAATCCCATTATTTTTCCATTCTTTCATTATTTCATAAATTCAAGGAAAGGTTGAAGTCCATTTCCCTGTCATGGTGTCCAGATAATGGCAGTGTCACCCACAAACACCTAGTGGAAATGAGAAGGTCGGCACGTGATGAGACCCCCTTTCTCTCAGCCATGCAACTGAGAGCCACTACCCTGGCTTGGTGACTAGATGATGGTAATGTCATACCAATAGATATTCATGGACATGATAGTTCAGCTCGTGATGAAACCTCTTATCCTTCAACTAGCCTTTTAAGTATTCTCAATCATATTTTTTGTGGGTCCCCCTTTTTTCAAAGATAAGCATTGCATTGCTTTCTTGGGTGATCCATGGGTGAAGCATTTAGAAGGTTCATGCATAGGCTTTTATCTTTTACCCAACATCAATCTCTATGGGCCTTCAGCCTCTTATTCCCATAGAATGAGGGACAACCCCTTCTTTGGTCAATACACCCTAAAATCCCATTAGATAAGAAGATGGGGGGAAATAGTGATGAAAAGTGGTAAGTATGGTCGGGAACAGTACGATGGCTCTGTTTATATTATGGTAGCTGCGGGAGGTATTTACCTCCACGTGTAAACCTGACGAGATTAGAATACTCTAGAAAGCAAGAATAAACCCTAATGAGATGTGGCTTGTATAAATTTTGGGTTCTCAAAGGAATGAGAGCCCAGGTGAGGTTGCTCGAGATGCTTGTGGGTTACTAGGACCCTGAGAGTGAAAGGTTCAATCTTGATGGGCAACCATTGAGAATTGAAGTAGAGGATATTTACTTTTTGACTGGTCTATCATGCCGGGGAGAGCTTGTAAACCTCAAATCATAGGGAGCAGGGAGTGGAATGAAAATAGAGGAGTACATCAATGCCCACTGTGTAGCAAGGACTCCTAAGGTAGGGAGTCAAGTCCCTATCTAGGAAATAAACAATCTCAGCCTAAAGATTATTATCCTTGTATTGACCAGGATCACAGGTTCGGTCTCATTGCATCAGGCATCGAGACCGCTCATGTTCTATGTAGTGCAGTGTATGAGACCCACAGTATATGACTGGTGTAACTCACTACTGATGAATATGAAGAGCTAGTTGACAGAGTGCAAACAGGGAAGTAAGAGAAATTTTGGGTTTGTCTCTATCATATGTAGTTTCTTTTTCGAGCGGGTTCCAGGTCTGGGATCTAGAGTCGAGATTCTTCCTAAAGGACCTCGCGATCCAGCCATGGCACGGTGGACTGAGGTAATGAGGTGGTAGGGGGGAGGTAGGGTGTCGACAGCCTATAACGAGGATTTCTTCTATTGGTGGCAGTGACAGGTCATTTCTTTAGATGACTATCCCTATGTAGGGATAGTCTTCCAAGGAGACCCGGACATGCCACTCCCACTAGGGGTTGCCTACAATGACATAGGTACGTCAAAAGTTTTTACATATTTCATTTTTTTTTGTATTTTTGTATAGTAGAACAAAAATATTTTTGGATGGTGCTTAAGTATTGATTGGACATTTGTGTAACTCAGACGTGGGTCCATGACGGCTAGAAGGATTCCCTTGACATCAATGGAGGAACCGGAGAGACGAGGCAGTGGGAGGAGAAGCCGAGAGGGTCATACAAAATGTGCAGGGTAACCTGTCGCATTTGACTCATAGGATTCTCATGTTTCATGTAGAGGATCTACCTTAAGCCATGCAACGACAGGTAGTTGGTGTACCTAGTGCACGGGTACGAATCTTTTGGCATCTCGCAAACGTCATGGTTTGTTACCATGACACACATCCGACAGCACAGGCATAGATGTCGTGGGATATTGTAGTACCGAATGTATATGTGTATTGAGGGTATTAGCCCTAATTTTGTACTATAAACACCATATTTTTTGAAATATATAAAAAAGGATCTTCGAATTTACTTGTATTTTACAATGTGTACATTGATGAGATGGTTTTCTTTGCTTTAGTTATGTGACAAATGCCAATCTAAAATAAAATTAGCATAAGCATCAGATCCATGATTATAATTCCTAGGAATGTGATAATATGTAATAAAATCAAATTGTCATTCTAAAAGACGTACCCGTAGGAATCGTCGAAGTAAAGTAGGATCACGCACGCGGTAAAGGTCGCTCAACTGACATACTACTAATTGAGAGTCTAGGCAAACTTTTAATGAATGAATACAATGCGAGATAACATCGCGCAAAATTTCTATAACGACGCTATATTTGGCCACATTGTTCATGGATGGCCCTAGGCATACACCACCTGAAGACACTAGTAAACCCTTGGGTGAGTAAACCACCCAAGTGGCGAAAGCCAAGTTCTATGTATGACGACTAGCTCCATCTGCGAATCCTAGGTAGACCGAAGACTCCATTGACATCTCTCAACCAACTGAAAACTTGATAAGAAACCCAAAGATGAAAAGAAAAAAGATATATACACTAAATTTCATTAGTATACAAAGAGTTCCACCTAAGCCTGGGGCTCAAGTGTAATATCTTTTCTAGTGGAGCCCATTTCTGAGCTCAGCCAATCTACTCCCTTCATAATATTCTAACTCATAGGCTACTTTTTCTAACACACGTCACACGATATAAGGACCGTGCCACATGGGTTTAAACTTACCTTCCCCAAGTGGTTCTTTAGCTTCATCATACAAGAGGACCAAGTCACCCTTGGCGTACAACTGAGGACAGACAGACTTATCATACTAGACCTTGACACATTTTTTTTTCACCTTGATAGCCGTAGAGGCATCTCGACGCTGCTCATCAAGACTCTCTAGGTGCACAAGGCGTCACTCAAGATCAAAAGTGTCAGGTAGGAGCACGACTGCCAGCTTAAGAGAAGGGATTTCGCATTCAATAGGTGATATCGACTCCACACCGTGTACTAACTGGAAAGGGGAAAATCTGGTGGCCTCTTGACCAAGGTTCGGTACTCCCAGAGTGCAGAATATAGCATGATGTGCCAGTCAGACTTACTCTGACTAACAGTTTTTCGCAAAATTGTATTGAGAGACTTGTTGACGGCATCTACTTGTCCATTTTCCTGGGGGTAATAAGGAGAAGAATGACCATGTCTAAACCCCAGCTTAGCTACTAGTTCTTCCATCATTTCATTCTGAAAGTGACTGCCATGATCAGTGACAATCTCACTCAAGATACCGAACCGGGCGATAATTTGATTGAATACGAAGAAGTTTGCAGTCTTCCCATCGGATTTAACTATAGGCATGGCCTCAGCCCACTTAGTAAAGGCTCAAAACAAGTCCAGGCAAGGAAGAAAGGTTGAAAACTCAGACCCAGAGTGTCCAGAAATTGTCAAGCAATGATACGACAAGAAACACAATAGAAACGAGAGAAATCTAAGGAGAAAAGTACTCCAAACCCTAAGAAAGAAGCTTCAATCCCTAGTACGGTCGTCAATTTTGTTATGAGGAAAATCTCTCTATGGCTAGGGTGAACCACAACAGACAGAAATGACTACAGAAATCAACTCTCTTCTCAAGTATGCTATATAAACAAATATGCTAGCAAGACCAGATAAAAGGCCTACCTCGTCCAGACATTCAATGAAGTCCACCGTTGAGAATTTGACCCAAAGAAGTACACCTGCAACTAGTCTTCAACAGCTAAACAAAGAAAGCATATGGTGATATTATATAATGTTAGCATATTCAATAGCATAATCCATTAATAAACAAGACAAATACGCCCATAGAATAATAATTCAATATATTTGCAAGATATCAATTGGACGGGAAAAGAGTATTTTTATTAATAAATGATTAGCATAAGTGAAAATGTTACAGACTTCTGTGTCGGTACGGCTTGGAACTGAGAAACTAAGTTCCTTTCAGCTGGGCCTCCACCAAAGGAAAGCTCATAAGAGAGAAACAACGAGGTTGTCAATCAATAAGGGAAGAGCTTGGGGGTTGAACATTGTGTTCAGACTTAAAGGACAAAATGATGCAAACTCAATATGAAGTAAATAATTCCTCCAGAGTAACTTTGCTCTCAAAGTTGAATTCTTTGTCCTCTTTTCCATAGCTCGGAATTGGCCCATTTATAGTCTTCAAAATGGAAATGAAGGGTCAATTCGGAACGTTTCTAGTATATGGAAGGCCAAGGATCATATATCTTTTGTCGTGAAATGGAAACCCGACATTTAATTTTCATTTTTTAGCACAAATCTTGATGTGCACGGGCTTTAGTGGAGCAGCCAGCGGATATGCATGTTGTATGATGTGCAAGGTGCGTACATGTGGAAAAATATTTATTTTTGGTTCTGGATCTTATAAACAGGGATGATAAGTCTGCATGGGGGAATGGAAAAAGGCCATCTGGGCAAGATTGCATAGGGTGAGGCAAATCTTGCTATAACACTGTTGTAAAAAAAATTCTGCAGCAAATTATATCAGCCTTATGGCTGTAACAATCAATGTATTATAGAAAGAAAATCAGCCACTGAAAAGCCTCCAAAATTTACCAAAAAGTGCGCTAGACCAAGAAGAGTAAGTGTGCAAACTTTGGGCAAATTCCAATGGCTGATAAGAGAGTTGTCCAAACAATTGAGTTAGAGTTTCTGCAGCCTGAATGGCTGAAGATGCAAATTTGTAACAGCAGCAAGAAGTGTCCCTTTGATGGGGATTCCCTAGTGGTTGTGAGGTGCCCAAGGCACAAGGAAGACAATCCAAGTTGCAAGAAGTAAAAATGATAAGAAATTATGTTTCCCAATGCAATAATGTTTTTCTCCAATGTAAGACTAGTGCCTTTAGTTATGGGTTAATGGGGTCAAAAAGAAAGAGTTGGGGTTAATTAAATCCTTGGGGGTGTAAATCCTCTTACTTCCCAAGGTAAGTAACCTAGCTAGGGTTTGAAGATGAGGGGTGTAAATCCTCTTACTTCAACAACAAAACCCTTGCAAAATCAATTTAAAAGCTTAACATTGATGGTGGAAACTAGGAGAGGGGTGTATATCCTTATACTCCCTATCTAGCCTTGGCCAAAACAACCTTGTTTTGAATTACAAATGATAATAACAAAGTAGAGAAACCATACCATTCAAGAAAAATCCTTAACATGCCAAAGTAAACCTCCACAAAAGCAAGATAATGACCTCCTAGAGATAGCGCACCATAATCATCATCAACCATAACCATAAAAGCATTATTCCATAGCACAAAAGGAAAAATACTCCAAGTCTAACGAAAGTTTCAACCAAGTACCTCTCACAAGAGGGAGAGTTATGTTAAAATGAGATCTTATGATCTCGTATTTATACAAAATGTCACTAAGATAGTTTGTCCACAAAATTAAGGGTAAACTACAGGACTAGGGCTCAACAACCCTAATCTTGCCCCTTTTACAAAGTAAAATTAAACAATTCACTTTAATTTGACTTTTGCACAAAGAAAAATCCCTAGTTCATATGGATGTCACCCCTTTAGGGGACGTTTTGGCACTAGGAGTTCTTGGTGATGGAGGAGAGTAGAAAGCCTTCCCAAAGCCACATGTCAATCATCCCAACAACTTCCTTCATCATCAAGGCTCAGGCCCCTCAAAATGTCCCTGTGCCAATGCATGTCAACTCAACACCGAACCATAACCACCCTAGGTGACGTCATGAATCTAGAGGTGACGTTTTGCCTCTCCTAGGAAAAATGTTTGGCATGTGGGGGCTAGTTTATGATGTCCAAGTCATCTTCTAGGCCATCAAAGTTTGATCTCTCTCATCTGGCATGTGAGCCCTTGGCATCCACTTGTGGGCTTCAAGCCCCATGGAAGCCCAAGCTAGGCTTGTTCTTTCAAAACTGTCCAGCAGCTAGGTCTTGCAAAGACATATAAGCACACCCTCCAAGGAGCTCAAGTCATAACATCATGATAAGTGAATCCAATCAATAAACGAGCCACCTAAGCATGTGCATCAAAGATCATTAAGTCAAACAATTAAGTGCTCAAAGACATTATGCGACTTGTGAAGCTTGAATATGGGAGGGTTGACGAGGTGTCCCATCGGGTGGATCTTGCCCTAGGTCAAGGAGAGTTTCCATGAGATCCCTTTCTAAGCCATGTAAAGTGGGTGAAGTGGTTAGGGTAAAGACTCAATGGGCATAGGGTTCATGACATACAAGGGGTCATAGTGTCTCATTCATGGGTTCCTTTGTAGAAGGCATGTGGTACCTTCGTCCGCAATGCACCTTTTCCAATCCCATTATTTTTCCATTCTTTCATTATTTCATAAATTGAAGGAAAGGTTGAATTCCATTGCCCTGGCATGGTGTCCAAATAATGGCAGTGTCACCCACAAACACCTATTGGAAATGAGAAGTTCGGCACGTGATGAGACCCCCTTTCTCTCAGCCATGCAACTGGGAGCCACTACCCTGGCTTGGTGACTAGATGATGGTAATGTCATACCAATAGATATTCATGGACATGATAGGTCGGCTCGTGATGAAATCTCTTATCCTTCAACTAACCTTTTAAGTATTCTCAATCATATTTTTTGTGGGTCCCCCTTTTTTCAAAGATAAGCATTTCATTGCTTTCTTGGGTGATCCATGGGTGAAGCATTTAAAAGGTTCATACATAGGCTTTTATCTTTTACCCAACATCAATCCCTCTGGGCCTTCAGCCTCTTATTCCCATAGAATGAGGGACAACCCCTTCTTTGGTCAATACACCCTAAAATCCCAAGAGATAAGGAGATGGGGGGAAATAGTGATGAAAAGTGGTAAGTATGGTCGGGAACAGTACGATGGCTCTGTTGATATTATGGTAGCTGCGGGAGGTATTTACCTCCACGTGTAAACCAGACGAGATTAGAATACTCTGGAAAGCAAGAATAAACCCTAATGAGTTGGCTAATAACCCTAGAAGACTTGTTGACTCAAGAGGATAATTTATATTAGGTTATTAGCCACCAAGAGAAGAATTTGACCAGAAATAATAATAATATACTGAACAGACAAGTACCCAGAAGGAGAAGTCAACCCCAGTAAGTCTACCAAAACCACTATAAATACAGGATGTCGGTCTCTCATTTGACACATCTCAGCAGTTGTAGAGAGCCAGTTCTGCACAGTGCAGTTGCAGTCTTGTGCGTAGGTTTGGAGGAGAGTTGTTGGTGCAGTTGCTGCAACTAGCAGTTACGTTTTGGTTTGGACTATCTCTTGGCTAGGGTTTGGAACATCTGATCATCCTTTTTCGATGCGCTATCCTTGGGGAAAGGTGCGCTACCCTTTGTTTGGCTATCTAGCCTAGGGTTTGCTTCCAGAGTGATTCTCTGCCAAGGTTAAGGTGCTCAGAGCATGGCTTCAGCCTATGGTTGGGTGACAAGGGTATTGTCAATGGTAAAACAAGCACACATATGGGCCCACAGCTCATTCATTCACTCTAAACGCTGGAAGGAAGCATAGCCGCTAGGATATTGAGCTCGCTAAGGAACTGTTGCTAGGGTTACTAGCAGGAGCAACTTCCAAGACACTGCAGCTAGGGTTACTAGCAGGTGCAGTTGTAGAAACCCTAATCCTCTTGTTGAGGCACCTTAAGTGAAGTGATTGACCTAATCTACAGACAGATCAGTGCGCCCTAGCCCAATGCATCTCTTGGTACTCTCAGAAATCCAAGACGTGAAGTTTGAATTTCTGGTCAAATCTAGGGTTGACCAAGTCAAGTAGCCATGACTTACTCTATGAAGTCAGAGAAAAAGTTAGATGGAGATTCTAACTTCATAGCATGGAAGACAAGAATTGACCTCATCGTTGCCAAGAATAAAGTGTTGGATATCGTGAAAGGAAAGATCGTGAAGCCAGAGTTTGAACAAGGAAAAGAGAAGTAACCACAGAACGTTGCAGCCATGGAGAAGTTCAAAGACAGTGATATCAATGCTATGAGTATCATAGTGGAATCTATAAAAGACCACTTGATACCCTACATCTCCCATATTGACTCATCGAAGAAGATGTGCGATGCCCTGACAAATCTCTTCTCAGTCAGAAACATTGGACAAGTAATGAGTCTAAAGAATGAGCTCTGTGACATGAAGATGAATGATGATGACAACATAACATCATACTTTGTGAGAATCTCTCAGTTAAGAGATCAACTACAAGCTATTGAAGATATCATCTCAGAGAAGGATTTGGTAAACATAGTACTCAATGGTCTTCCCAAGACGTGGGATGCATTTTCCGCAAGCATGAACACAAGAAAG
>JASDQU011507801.1:5162-15384 GCA_032191745.1 Picea mariana
CATTGGAGCAAAGGTGTGTGTGTTGAAGCAAAGGGTCATTGGAAGGGACCTTGCAACATCAAGGCATGGGTTATATTCTCCACTTTCATTCAATATAATGCAGTAATACATTTCTTCCCTATAAAGGTGTCTCTATTTTTATTGTATAACTCCTTTATCTTATACATAGACTTAATTGGAATATATATATTGTTTTTCTCGCTCTTTGTTGGTTTTTTCTTTCTTAACAAGTCCAACATCTCACAAATCCAAATATGGAGCAAGGATGACATTAGTGAGGATCAAACGTTGTTTAAATGGTATGTCATTTGTCCCTCTTTGAACTAGTTTACATTACAATGAAATCTAAGGAGGAGTTTGTATTCTGCCATGTTTTGTTCTATCTTCTTGTTGAAGTTAGGGAGATTAGTTTGTGTTTGCACTGATCGATTTGTCCGATAATAGGGAGCTGCATCCTAGTCTACTAGGACAAACGCATTTCTTATTTTCTCGTTCAAGTATCATGAAAATTATTTAGTGCCAATTTTTTACACATTTTATTTCATTTTGAACAACAAATTTGTATTTATTATTTTAACTCCACAAAGATTTATTTTGCAACTCGTGACATTTGTGGTTTCTGAATTTTGTTCAAACATGAAATCTTGAGAATGAGTTTCCTTTACATCTTTATTATATAAATGTGTTGTTTGTTTCTCTCTTACTTCTTCTTGGGCTGACCCAGGTTCGGATATCAATAAGTTCCAAACAAAACCCTCAAAACTATTGGTCCTCCTAGTACACCAGAAGGCAACACTGCGCACAAAGTGTACAGTGCAGTCTCACCCGAGATAGCTTTTACGGGTGATTGCAATACTCAAGTTTTTGCATTCTAGGAGTGAGTGGGGATCTGGGGTTGTGTTCTTCCTTCCTTATGCATCATCCTTGTTAATTATTCAAGTACTTATATGATTTATTCATCTTTAAATATATGCATGCATGCTGATATTTCTAGTTTAACCATTCATTCATAAAAAAATGATCAACATAAATTAAACATTCATTAACAATCCCACAGAACACAAGGTTTATCATGGTTCACCCCCTCCTGGGGCTATGTCCACAAATATCTGGCTTCTCTTCTCTTTTATTTAATCTGTTACAAAATCTTGTGTTGCACGCATTACATCTTTAGTAATACAATCAAGAGTGAGGGTAAGAACCCTCTGTGAGGCTAACTAGATCACACCAGGCTCCTCAACTTGTGACCTAACCCTCAAAGACTACCTTACTTCACTCTTCTACAAGACTTATTATCAAACTACAAAATCCCAATAATCAACTCTCTTTATTATGATATTAATTGACCTCTCTGTATCTCTCATCTCACACCTATTCATCTTATGTCTATTTTTGTCCTAGACCTCCTAGGTCCTTATTTATACTATTTTATCGGTTTGTAGTCGTTACAATATTTACAAAAACCCTAACCCTATAATATTTAGGATTGTCTGCCTATGTGCCACATTACTTTTCCTCCTGCATGTTGTTTTTCCTTCTTTTTCTACATGCTTCTTTCTTGCCACCTGTTGTGTGTGCTCCAAAATTAGGTCTTCCTTTCCAAAAATAGGTCTTTCCCTAAAATAAATCCTTCTCCAAAAATAGTCCTGCGCCCAAAATAGACTTCCTTCTCAAAATATTCCTATGCCCAACAGGCCCCCAACACTGACATGTGGCTCGTCCTGAGCCACTCAGGTGGTGTGTGCTCCTTGTACCACCTTTTCCAAACTATGGAACCTCTATGCTAGTTCCTTTTCTTTTGCCCTCATATGCGCAGCTTTGTTTGTTAGTGCCTCGACTATCTATGTTGTTATATCTTCCTATAGTAATGCTACACCCTCTGACTATGCCTATGTGATACTCGTCTTCTCTTCCTCCAACTACACAATCATCTGTGTTGCTTGTTCCTAGAGGGGTTCCAATTGGGTTAGTATTTCTTGCTTATTTTTTTGTGATGTCTTTAACTCTGTCTACAGAGTCTTCATTTCTTGAGTGCCCTTCAAGCGCTCTATAATACTCATTGTTTTATGTCATTGTTTTAGCTCCTGTATGGAAGCGTTGATTTTCTCCTCTTGTTGGTCCCACTATTGGACCTTTTCATCTTCTTCTAAAATGGTCCAGATCTGCATGGTTCTGTCGAACATCTTTGTGACTTCCCTCACTTATTTTTCCATCTCCACCATATGGAGTGTGGATTGTTGTTCCCTCTATTCTCAAACCTTTGTAGGAGTCATAGGATTAATATTTTCTTTGAGATCCTCGATTTCTTTCATATATCCCTCAATTGTCTGTGAAATAATTTTTATATTTTTCTCTGCGCTCCTCTCTCGTTCTTGCGTGTTGTATGGGATGTGGTTGTATACCATTGTTATCCCATGTTCTAGCTTATCAGCGCATTCTTTATCCTCCTCCTTCTTCGAGTTCATTTAGTTGCAAGTGATTTTTAAAATTTCGGTGACTCCCCTACCCACCTCCAATTTAGTCGCATATGCACGTGCTTTGGATTGCATATATTGCATTATGTTGTCCTAGAGTCCATATAGTGCTTTGGTGGGTATCTACTCCATAACGAATGAAAATTTCTCAACTTCCCCCATGGGCATCTGCGCAGTCTCATGATCCATTTTGATCATTTGGCGAGTGACTGTGAATATCTCCCTACCTTGTACTACCAATTGTATTGTCTCCTCTCCTTCGTTCTGCGCAGGGGGTCACTATGTATTCTTGTGTCGCTACACTATGGCATGTGGTACTTATTGACTATGTACTTGTTGTAGATTTTCATGGACTTCTATGAGCTTGGCCATGATCTCTTCTCTTTGTGCCTTTACATTACAAACCACCTCTTCCCCCCTCTCTTAGACCTTTTTCATGACTAACTCAGCATCGTCCTCTGTTAGGGTGATGGTTGGGTATTCTGTGACATACTTTCTCTTTTTTCGCACCTCTTCTACCTACATTGGCTTCCTTGTTGTCTGCAAGGGTTTCCCCCAACTTGTTGTAACCTGGACCCTTTCTTCACCAGTATGTGATGTATCCCCCTTTCTAGTCTATTGTTGGTTGTCTTTCCTTGTCATTTTTTTTGTCCTCCTTGGTATTTTTAGGAACTGCACTGCTTCCTAGCGGTTGATTACATGTTGCAGCCTTTCTAGTGCTATTGGCTGGGTTGTTTTTTTTTGTTGAGGAACCTTCTTTAGCCTTTTCCTTGGGCTTGGTGTATTGTGTCGTGACTAGCCTTGTTGCTAGTTTTTCTACTAGAAGCTTCCACTGTGCAGGCCAGTCTCTGATTATCCAGTCAACTTCTTCCTTGGTTACACAATATTGCATCTCCAACCATGACTTCTTTGGATCCCTTGTGGCTTGGATCCATATGTGATGCTTGGATGCCTTGAACCTAGCTATCCCTTCTGTTTCCTAGATTACCTCCCCATGAATGTGCCACACATTGGTTGTGCACTGTTGTATTTCTTCCAGCAACATCGCAAATACTGTGTTATTTTCTTGTTGATTTGTATTCTCCTTGGCCTACTAGAGGGACTCATATATAGTTGCATAGAATTTTCCTTTCCTATCCAGAAAGGCTAAAAAAAAATTCTTCTGCCATCCTCCCAAGCCTATAATAATGATAAGCCAAGAGTAATGGAACTCAGTTCCATTATCCTGTGCATCTCTGCAATCCACCAAAAATTGGTTTAGCATGTACGATTCCCAACCGAACATCATTTATTTTTTGCACTACGTGACTACTGCTATGACTCCTATTGGAGCTTCTTCTTTTCTACATTTCCTCAGTAGCTTGCAAGCCATAAGATTTTTGGAAAACCTCGTCGCATTGTCATTAATTTCCTTAAGCACAATGCCCTTGTTTCCCCTATTGGTTCCAAACTATGTTTTTACCAACTCGGTGATTTCCTTCTCACACGCCTTGTTATCCAAGTACTCCTTTGGCTATGCGTCGATTGTAGGTAATCATGTGATCTCGGTGATCAGAACCACATCTATTTGTATTTTCCTATCCATATAAAGTATGCCAGCGTGTAACCAGGATACTAATTGTTTGATGTAGAGCCCAACATTTTTACAGAGCCCGAAGTGCAGTATATCGATCCTCGTTATCCACTGCACATGCTCCATTATCAGTTTACCTAGGGGTCCAATTTCCCATGTTTTTTATAAGTAGGTCTCTTCGACCAAATATGATAATTTGGTCGCATCATGTACATCGTGGTCCGAGTACCTAAGGTTTGTCATTTTTTCGAGCATATCATCCATAGTGACCACTGTGTCTGGGAGATATGGAAGTGTGATGTTCGTCGCATCCTGTGCCTTTCTTTTCTGCTCGACAATAGATGGGGCTGCCTCTGTTGTTTCTGCATCCTTTTCTTCCCTCTTGGATTCCTGTCAATCAGTGATGTCCTCAACCAACACCTCTTCTCCATCATGGCCCTATCACTAACCCGTCATTTCATCAGGTTTAGCGGGTGTTTCAACATTAGGGTTCGGCATACCATTATGGGTCCCAGAACTCTACCCTACTTCCCCTTGCAGAACTGTCGATGTTTCCTCTCCAACCCATGTTGGGTTGATTAACTCTGTGTTCAAAGTGGTGAAATCTTCAAGCTCAACCACGTTCTCGGGTTGTCTCATTCTTTCCTTGCACCTTTGGCCCTATCAAGTAACTTGTACATACTCGCCTGGAGCATCGAAATTTTGTGGTGTCATCTTCTATCTAATTTACACACTTTCTTGCTTCTTCATATAAAGAATGGATTATAAATTATTACAAAGTGCGTGACCTTCACAATCACTTGCCAAATGATCAGAATGGATCATGAGACTGCGCAGATGTCCATGGGGGAAGTTGAGAAATTTGAATTTGTTATGGAACAGATACCCACCAAGGTAGTCTCATTGATCCATTCTTGATTTTTTGGCAAGTGAATGTGATTGTGAGTGGCATGCACTTTGTATCTTGCTCTGTGCTCAAAAATCACTAAGTGTTGAACTAACGTGTTATTTATACCCTTTATAGACCCAATTATAAATGTTTTTCACTTTTTGTGTGCATTTACGTCGAGTGTAATTTTTCCTGTGCGTTGTCTTCTGATGTTGTTGCAGTAATTGATGCACACGATTTTTTCGCACTTCCTGTGGTTTAGTCAACTTCTGCTTCTTTTTGTGTTTTTCTTCTTTTTCTATTTTTGTATTCCTTTTTTCTTCTTTTTCCCCATTTTATTTATTTTTATCATTTTCCTGTCCTAATATCTACTACAGTACACTATATACATGACTTTCTTACTACAATGTAACTTTTAAGGTTTATTAGGATGACTTTCCCTGTACGGTTTCAATCGACTACCGTTAATCATTCCTTTTAGTTATGTTCCTCCCAATTCCTTTAGTTGTACAGATCCCCCATCTGTGGTAGTATTTACTTCATATGTCCCTAGACAATGCATTCTAAACTTACCAAGGTGTTGCAAAAATTTGTTGTCATAGAGAAGAAATAAATCTCCCTCCTTAAAGATCTTATTTTTAATATGTCTGTCATGTCAGGATTTGTCCCTTGCTTTATGTACTTCCTGGTGAAATCCTGCCAGAATCATTTCCTCTTCCATTTTCATTAGTTGTCTTAGCTTCTCATGTATTGTGCATTTTTCTATCATGTTAGTAATTGTTGTCACGCGCATATTTGGTACCATAAATTCTAATGGAACCACTACTTCCTTCCCATACACCAGTCTGAATGGTGTCTGTCTTGTCAAATTCTTGCATGTGGTCCTGTACGCCCACAGTACTACTGGTATTTTCAAGTCCCAATCATCACTGTTAACATTTCAAATATTATTCAATGCATTTTCCAAAATCTTATTGAAAGATTCTATTGTTCCATTTGCTTGAGGATGATATGGTGTACTCCTCTCGTGATAGACTTCAAACTCCTCATCCATCGCCCTGATGGTATTATTAATAAAATGAGTTCCTTGGTCACTCATCAATATCCTAGGACATCCAAATTTGGTGATCACTTGCTCAAATAAGAAGTGTGATGTTATCTATGTGCTACAATATTTTACTGGTGTTTCTTTTGCCCATCTTGTTAAGTATTCAGTTGCAGTAATGATATATCTATCTCCTAAAATTTTTGTTGGTGGATTAATATGTCCAACAAAGTATATTTTCCATTTGTCAAATACCTGCATAGTTACTTATGGTCTTAGGGGCATATCATCCCTTTTGTTGGGTTTTCCAACCCTCTGACAGACATCGCAGTTATGGAAATATTCCTTGGCATATTTATGGAGTGTTTTTCACCATAATCCTACACATAATACCTTTTGCATGGTGGCCTCCCACTATACCTTCATGAGATTTTTCCAAAATTTTGGTCTGTTCATGTTCCAATACACACCTTATCAAAATACTATCTACGCCCATCTTGTATAAATGACTTGCAATGAGTTGATAGTCTGCAACTCTAACTACTAGGTTTTTATTCTAAGTTGTGCTAAAGTCTTGTGGCGCAACCCCTATACTTAAGTATTCAATAATATCAGCGAAGTATTCATCAGCGATCTGTACTAAAAATAATTGTGCATCAGGAAAGTTGTCTTCCAAATTAGTAGGTTCTTCTCCATTGGTTACCCTTGACAGGTGATCAGGTCATGCATTCAACTTCCCTCATATCAATATCACTTTGAAATCGAATTCTTCGAATAATAATATCCATCTACATATCCTCCCCCCCAACATTGGCTTGTTGACTAGATATTTGAGGGCAGAATGGTCTGTGAACATTTTAAAGTGTTTACCCAATAAATAGTGTCGTAATTTCTGAAGTGCATATACCATAGCTAGGCCTTCTGTTTCTGTGGTGTTGTAATTATGCTCATATTCTAAAAAAATTCTCCTTGCAAAGGCTATAGGATGGTCTAAGTCCCCTACTCCTGGCTACACTAGAATTTCTCCAAGTGCTATAGTTGATGCATATACGTGCACATGAAATGTCTTTTCCCAATATGGAAATACTAATATAGGTGTTGTCATCATCTTTTCCTTTGGAGTGTCCAATCCTTGCTGACAGTCCTCATTCCATTGAAATCTGGTGTCCTTCTTTAATAGTTTCTCCATTGGTGTAGTAATCTACACATACCCGTTTATAAACTTCCTATAATAGTATGTATGTCCCATTGTTTCTTTTAACTACCGCATTGACTTTGGTGGTGGTAAATTTTCAATGACTGCAATCTTAGTAGGGTCCACTAGTAAACCTTGTTTACACACTATATGTCCCAAAAATATCCCAAAAGGTGTACCAAAAATGAATTTCTTGATGTTTAATGATATTTGACATTGCCTGCATCTTTCCAATATTAAACTTAACACTTCTACATGGTCTTTTAAGAGATTATATATAGTCCAGTCATCTAGATATACTACTAGAAACTGATGTATGAATTCCTTAAAAGTAGCTATGACTACCCTTGAAAATATAGTTGGTGCATTATTCATCCTAAATGGCATGATTGTATATTGGTAGGATCCCCATTCTATAGAAAAAGTAGTCGTATACATGTCCTCTAGAAATATTTTGATCTGATGGTAACCTGAGAATCCATATGTAAATGAATATGCTTCTTAGCCTCCCACATTATATAATACTTCATCTATAAAAAGGGTAGGGAAAGGGTCATGTAAGAAAGAATCATTGAGTTTCCTCATATCTAAAAAAATCCTTATCCCCACTTGCTTCTTTTCATGGACTACCATAGAACTGATCCATTCAGATTCCTCTAATGGTTCTATGATATCAACGTCCAACATTCGGTCAATTTATGCTTTCACTTTTTTATTATACACTGGATTCAGTCTGTAAGGTATTTTTCTGATAGGGATAGCCTCAATTTTTAGGGGTATCTTCATCTCACCTAGCTCCCCTGCTATGCCTTTCATCTCTGTAAAAGTTGTTAGAAATAGGTCAATGTGTCTGCACAGTAAATCTGTTATGTTTTCTACTGTTTTCTCATTCCAATAGTCTCCAATACTTGCCATTTTAGGATTATCATCCATCCCAATGTTTACTTTCTTAACTTTGATTGGTGCAGTAAAACTTCTGACTCCAGAGATGGACCTTCCACCTCTCTCTCTCCTTCAATTTATGTAATCTATATGTTGTGTGGGTCATCTTTATTTGGTGCTTCCTCTTCGACGTGATAGCATGAGAGTAAGTCTTTAATTGTCTGTATGTTTTGTTTTTGATATTTTCTCATGATTTCAACCTCTGGTTCATCAATAAATATCACTCCCTGTATCAGTTTCAGCACTGAATCAATGTTGGCGTTCTCGTGTTCAAATGAGAAAGTTATTAAAAACTGGTGTTGTAATCATGTTCATTCTATAGTTCCTCTGCGCATCTACTGGTTTATATACCAGTTCCCTGGGATCCCTTCCAATGTATGGATAAAGTGATGAGGTCATTCCTCTAGTGGTGTCATCCTCCATTGTGTTCTGCACTTCTCCAAGTGTTCAACTGGTGTTCCTTTCCCATCATACTTCTGAACTCTTTTGCTCCCCAGTACTGCGCCAAATCTAATACGCAATAGTCATTTGCATTGATACTAGTCCTGAATTGTTTCTTTGTATGCCCACCACCATATTGCAGTTGTTTCCTTGAGTGAAATATCTAGGGATAAAAGCCTCTAGTTTTCTAACACTTCCTCTTCATATTTTGTCAACAATTCCTCTAATTCATTTAGCCCATGAAAATTGGGAGGTTCTCTTATCTTTGTACCAACCTGTTGGGTTGAGAAAAAGGTATAAATATTCTCCTTGTTACTCTGATTTGTGATATATTCTTTGTTGACTTTTATATTAATATGAATTAATTAGGAAAGAAAATGGTTAAAAAGTCTTTAGGAAATATTATTAAATGATATTAGATATTTTATGAACTTTGGTTTGAATTGTTTTTATTTTATGTAGAAATGGACAATTGTTATTAACTAAAGATAATTAAGAAGATCATGAAGATGCACAGGCCATTGAAGATCGAAGAAATTAGGCACAAATGGTTCAAAGGAAGATTGACTCTTTATCTTGCAATCTTCATAAATAGTAAAAGCAATATTGAGGATCTCTCAATCCTCAGGATAGCTTAATTTACTTATCTCATTGTAATATATAAAGGATAGTGAACAATAGAGAGATACCCAGGAATTAAACCAAGCATTCAGATATCTTAATTGTTGACATTTTGTATATCAATCCATTGTAAATAATTTATCAGTTATCAAATTAATGAAAGCTTCAAGCGTTTTGATCATTTCTGCGCACTGAGTTTTTCGTAGCAGTATCTTCTGATGACCGTGGGCCTAGTCGACAAGAGATATTGTCTCATCTGTAATCGTATCAATTCTGTTATAGTTCTGTGATTTGAATTTCCTTTCAATAGTTAAGATAGACTCGTTAATGTGTGATTCTTTTATGAATTGGTTATGTTGTTCCATTTGTAGAGAATAGATATTCCATCTAGACATTATCAATTGTTGTTCCATTTCCATTTGATGTTAATTTATCGCTTGTGGATTCCTTTCATTTAAATTCGCATTTGTTGTTCCTTTTGTTAAATTCGCATTTTTTGTTCCTTTCGTTTAAATCGCATTTGTTGTTCCTTCTTAAATATTCAGTAGATAGTTATTCCTTTCCAGTAGATTGATTAATCATTGAGAGATTGATACATTAAGTGTTTTCGCAGATTAAATTATTGTTTCTTAGATAAATGAATTCGGTAAATTGATTGATGCTTTGATTCATGGTGTGTTATTGTTCAGATTACAATTCTATTGAGTGAGTTATTAGTTTCAGACTTTTTAATGAATGCATGAAGAACTTGATTATTGCAGTAATTTAGATAGACTTAGATTTGTTGTAACTGAATTATCTACACGATTTAAACCTCTATGGCTATATGCAAAGACTTTGTTGACATTCTTGAAAGAGAAGATGAATCCTCTGTTGATAAAATTAATGTCAGACTAAGGTTGTTTTTAGGAAATCTTTAGAGCCCAACATTTTGGTGTCGTTGTCAGGGAGAATGTCAAAGATAGCATAGGTTGTGTCTCTAGAGGATGAGGTATTGAAAACGGAAGGTAAGAACCTTCATAGGCAACAAGTAAAATTTGTG
>JASDQU011507803.1:22817-34384 GCA_032191745.1 Picea mariana
AAATTATCTAATTTTAGCTTGTAGTAATATATTCACCTTTGAATGTGTATTCACAAACATCCAACAATGCATACACTGTCATAGAAATTATCTAATTTTAGCTTTTAGTAATATATTCACCTTCAACAATGCATACACTATCATAGAAATTATCTAATTTTAGCTTGTAGTAATATAATCACCTTTGAATGTGTATTCACAAACATCCAACAATGCATACACTCTCAGTAAATATGTTGTAGCTTAGTGCATATAATCACCCAATTTTAGTGGGAGGGGAGTTGTACCTCCGGCACTTTTGACATTCCATGGATTTTCTAATAAAACCTATATATAAGAATGTGGTAAAAAACAAGTGAATGTGTTAGGATAAACTTTCCACCAATCAAATCTCCACCAACTTCATCCTCTATATACGACATACCCTCCATCCCATTAACACAAACCTGTGTGGTATAAGCCTCTGCATTAGAGAAAAATGAATGACAAACAATATAAGTGCTTATTATTTATTGAATAAAATGCCTTATCTTTTAATATTTACGTTAGTTTGGAGTATAGCAAAGAAATTATAAGAATTTTTTTTATTATCAATGTAGTCATATTTTGGTTTTTCTAAAGATTTGGGTTATATTATAGAGACTATAAACTTCAAAAATCAAAGTTATATCATGTAAGGAACTTTGATTATGGAAAAGGTTTGATCCTTCATTTTTTTATTAAATTTAAATTTAAATGATAATAGATTTAAATCAAAATAATGAAAAAAAATTATGAATATTTATTATTTTAATTTCTAATATTATATTAATAAAGGTTAAATGATAGTTTGGATGTGGATGCCTATGCGGTTCACCTGGATTCCACTTATGTCATATCCAGTGTTCAAATCGACGGTTATCTGACTTCTGCCCCTCCCACTCTCCATGCGAATTAATTTTGGGAACTGATTGAGGCTCCGAGCATTAACTTCGCCAACCATTTCTCTCATGCTTCAGTTGCGGCGAGGTACTATGGCATCGGGTTTGGCTCTACATATGGTGTGGGCATTGATTGCCCAGAGCTCTCTCCTTTTCCACCTAGGGAACCTCCACTTTTGGCTCATTCGTTTCAGTCCTTGGCTCGTGCTTCTACTCAATAGATCTTCTCTTGACACTCAGAGCTCCTATGGCAGATCCTCTCTTGCCTTCTCCGTCGGTCTGAACCTACTTCCGATTCAGCCCTACAACATCAACTATAAGCTCAACAGGGTGTCGTGGCCCTCTCCTAAGCTTCTCCACAGGGAGCTCCTGGTTCTTGCAATGCCCAGACACATATGTGCTACCCCCCGCCTGGGGAGGGGTGGTCGTGGAGGTAGAGCGACTGGCACCCATTCTCATCCTGCCATTGATAGTCGAGAAGGCTATGATCGTTCGATCCCATGCTCCATTTGATAAATGCTAGATGACTGGGAGGAGGAAATGACCAACTACCAACCTGCAACCCAGTGCACCTAGAGGCGTCAAATAAGCTACTAAACGGTAAAACATCTTTTGGATCGCTCCCTTCTAGTCTTCCTAGTGTGTTCATCCAGATTCCCTTTGACCCACCTCGTTCTCCTAGAACCCACTCTTCAACCTCGGCTGGCGAGCACAACAACCTGACACCTTCAGGTATCAACTGCAGGAAGGCAACAAAAGCTCAACCAGACAGGCAGGTTGCATAAGTGAGCGAAGCCTAGAATTTCCCCCCAATGCAAAAAGTCCAAAACAGTGATTTGCCTCCCCCGTCCTCCTTCACCAAATGTATGGGACCGCCCACCAAGGAAGCACAATCTAGCTCCACCAATTCCTTCAGTGACAACGACTTTGCCGAGTGCCTAGTAGTTGAAGAAATCCCCTCTGGAGGTCTTCCTCCTTAATTCTCTTGCTCTTGTCTCTTTTCAAGTTTCTTACATTTTGTTTAGTTCCAGTTTTTGCTTGTGACAGGTTAAACAATGCTAAGACTTATAGTTTCTTTTTGAGAGCCCGGTTTCCCTATATGGGCAGGCATGTTTTTCCAAGTTTTGATTGTCTGGTTTCCTAGTAAGGGCATGCTCAGTATTTAGACCTTTAAGTCTTTCTCTCTAGATGTTTCTTTCTCAGTTCACCATAGATCTCTTAATTGTACTATTACTGTATTTTTAATGAAATAGTTTAGAAACTTAAAAAAAATAAAAGTTAAATGTAATAAATTTAAACCAAAATAAATGATAATTAAAAAAAACTATATAAATTTATATAAATGTTTATTATTCAAATCTCTAATATCATATTAATAAAGTCATATTAATAAAGGTTAAAAATAAAAAGTATAAATAATCAAATTAAAAAAATATTTATTGCAATGCCATACCTCTACAATACTTTCAAACTCCAATTTTGCACGTGTGGTTTATTGATCGAATTTTCCACTTGTGGTTTCTTTATATAGAAATGGACACGAATTAATTGCATGCACGTGACTGCCTTAAATAGTTCTGGTGGGGAAATAGATGGTCGAGTTTAAAATTCATTATCCTTCCCTTATCTTAAGGTCTAAGTTATGCTTTAAATTTTTTAATGAATTTAACAATTAATTAAATTAATTTTTCAATAGATTTTTTTTTAATGAATTTGACAATTAATTAAATTAATTTCTCAATAGATTTTTTTAATAAATTTGACAATTAATTAAATTCATTTTTCAATAGAATTGTTGGGGGAAGGGTGACCCACATACATATTTCATATTTGATATTTTTCAATTGTGTTGAAAAATAGAGATAAGGTTGAAAAATAGATATTTGGATTTGATATGTTTTTTTCTTTATGTTAAAAAAAAGTACATAGATAGAAATTGATATATCTTTATAGAATAGAGATAAGTTCATTTGTACACCTTAATTTTAGGGATATGTAGTGTTTACAAGGTGCAATATTATATTCCCAAATTTTTTAATATATATTGGAGTGTTTCTTATTTCTATATTTCTTTTTAGATGTATTGTCTTCAAAAATAATATTTTGTCAATAAAGAAATTAATGAGATATTTAAAATAAATTATTTTAAAATATTTATTCATAGTTTACTATTAAATATATTAGTTGACTATATATCTCGCTGTAATTTAAAAGAGATTTAGAATTTTAAATACTAATTTTATTTCAAAACATAAAATATCATTTTTTATAAAAAAAAAAATTAAGTATATAAAAATATTATTTTTATAGCTTTTGAAAATATATGATAATCACATACATATAAATATATTTTTATGAATAATTTATTAATTTTTTTTTTCAAAAAATAGTTTAAAATAATCTAAGATTTTGAACTATTCTATAATTATTTTTTTTAAGTAAGAAATATTATATTATCTGCTATTGAAATTCATGTACAAGCAGACAATATACTGATAGCAGGGTTGTCATGGAAGGAAACCAATCCATTTCAACCAAATAATACATATAAAGCCTCCCTGAAGGATAAAAAAAATACCCCAGTATAAGAGTTTGCCAACTATTTTCGAAAATCTTCAAAAATACTGGCCTATTATATGCTATGACAATAAAATTATAACTATAATAGTAAACTGAAGGAAGAACACCATTAACTAGGAGGTGGAACCTATCCATGTTGAGTGTGGGTTTGGTCATCCAACGGAAGAGGAAGGCGAAAAGAATAACATCTTGAACAGTCATATCTGGAACCAGATGGTGAATATTCTGCATATAGACCTATGATCCATTAGATGCGAAGATTTAATTGTTCAATATTGAATCTTAGGTCTGCTATTTCGCTTCTCATTTCAAATACCATGCTAAAAAGAGCATCTCTGGAAGGAGAATTGACCAGAGTCGAGTGCACTGAAGTATCATTTGTTTTCATTTGAATCAAGATGGAGATCCACATTTCCAGAAGGAGCAACTGGAGGATGAGGTGGAGGTGAGGAACCTGCTCCAACCAGAACCGAACCATCAAATTCCTCTTCAACCCTGCAACCCCAAATAGTTATATCTTCCCGCATTGAGAGGACACATTGAGGCCCATAATTACAAGTAGGAGGAGCTGTAGAACTCCTATCATGGAGCGAAGACGAGGCTCCCTCCTGGTACTGAAATCTATCCATTATTCCCTAGGGTGGACCGCTTCTTCTAGAGAGGGCCCGTTGTTTCTCTCTAGGCATGAATTTGGGAGGAAAGTAGACCATAATACACCAATGGAGGAGGAGAGAATCCTCGTCACAATGTGAGGCCAAAACGAAAAGCTAATTGCCACCAAAAGACCAATAATGCAAGAGCAGACTTTCAATGCAAATACCATCTCTTTGTCCTACAAGCTTGCCCAAATAACTATGCAAAGAAACCTACATTAAAATAGCCATTACTAAAGTCCTGAAAGAGTTATGATCTCATCGCCACCTAACTTTAGGTGCTCGTGCCATCTACATGATAATCAATCTAATGTCACCCATCCAAGAATCTATTCCATAATTATTAAATCTTATTCAACTTTTGATTTATTTTCTCACGTAAATTTACATTTTGCACATAATCCTTGTCTCCTCAAGTTGATTTCCATTGACTATGTTTCCCAAACATACTTCAATATCCAAAATTTTAAAAAATAAATAAATTTATATTTTAAGAGAATAATTTTTATCATTAAATTAATATTTTATATAAAAGGGACGAAAATTTTACAATGATTTAAACCAAGTCCCAAGGAATCTTTTGTTATATAAATAATATTTCATATAAACCGTGAGCAAATTGGATAGTAATTTAAACTAAATCATGGGGAATCTTTTGTTAAATAAAGCTTGTGGAATTTCATAAGTAAACAATCACTTTTAAGAGTGGGTGTGATTATAATATGTTATCTATTGTATTGAGATGTCGAACTTTTGTAATAAACCATGATGCCAAAAAGTTTGACAACTTTATAGAAAAGAAGTGGATTTATATAAAACTATTTATGAAAAATACATGAATAATAATAAGTTAGTTTGTATTGTGGATAAAGGAATCTCACAAAGTGGAAAAGTGGAATGTGATTCCACTAGTGGTGGAACATGTCATTTCTATTAGTATGGTTGTATCATAGCTAGGCATTGCACAAATAGTTGAGTGGGTATCAAACCAATGTCTTTCTCATTTGTGACAAGTGATGAGAAGGTCGTGAGAGTAGGAGTATGGTTGTATCATAGTTTGTGGTAAGGAATTGTATGAATAGTTGAGTGGTTATCAAACCAATGTCTTTCTTATTTGTGAGAAGTGATAAGAAGGTTGTGAGAGTGTGTGTAAGTGAACGAGAAAGCTCTTCAAAACTAAGGAAGTACTCTTTTCTTAAGGATGCATACAAGTTGTTAATCTAATAATCATTTTTTTTTAGTAATTACTTTTAACTCTTTTCCTACATGCAACTTGTTAGTGGGAGAAGACTGTGATCTTTTAGTAGTGAAATTGTTGGGAGTATATATATAAGTTCACATTCTTTGTCTCAACACCAATGTCACTTCAATGACACTTTTCCCTTGATTAAGGGTTAGAAGTAGAATTTAGCGAGGTGTCAACAACATTGATAATGGCTAAGTTACCACTATGACATGGCATCCATACCCATTTGTTACTAGAAATAGTGTGATGTTAACAACAAAACCAATGCTTTGTGTCTTATGGTGGTAGATATCACAAACAAAGATATCAACTAGCGCACTTAATTATAATAACATAACCTAGTTGGGTATGGTGCATGCATAGTCAACGAAATTGTTTTTTTAACTTACTTTTGTACCTAAATTTACATGACAATATAACCACAACTACAAATTTGTGCCTAGAACTTGTAAACTTTAAATGTTTATAACCAATTCCCCTAACAAATCACTTTAAATGTGACTCAATGGTGGTAGGTTAAGTTCAACACCTAATAGACAAACACATTTAGTTGGCTCATGGTGAATTTATTGCCCACCTAATAGACAAACACACTTAGTTGACTCATGGTGAAGTTATTGCCCAAGAGACCAAAGTTCTTGTGAGGGTTTTGAACTGCAAATCTATTACCATAATAAACAGAGTTGTGAAAGATCATAACCAACTTCAGCAACAAATTACTTTAATAATGTCTCTATGGCGACAATTTAAGTCCAACATATAGTAGACATAGGCACCCTATGGGCTAATGATGAAGACGATGCCTAGGAGGCCGAAGCTCTTTCCCTAGTCTTGAACTCGTAACCAATTACCATAAGTTAAACACCCAATACATACACACACCCAACAAACTCATGGTGAAATTACTATTCAAACGACCAAAAATCTTGGCCAAGTTTTAAATCTATACAACAACACACACCCACACAGACACATAAACTCCAAACAAAATGCTAGCTACTCTAAGTAGTGTACCAAGCATGAAAACTTAAAGCATAACGACATCCACGTAGGCAAGAGCTTAAGCTACAAACATGGGTAGTATTTGGTCTCATGTATATTGGGACTAAGGCTAGATGCTACTAGAAAGCACATGACTCCACTAAAGGTATCATCCGTGATGACCAAAGGGAGATTGACTTTCTTGCAAATACCATCTAGGACATACCATCTAAGATGAAACCATCCTTTGGTCCTAGAGTAAGACTTGAAGCTCCTTGTAATTGGCTAAGAGTCTCTCTTCCTCAAACTTAAGGGAACAGGTCAATGGCCCAAGACCCAAAGACCTTTGACAGGAGTTAAAGTTTGTTCCACGATGGATCATCATTGGGTTATTTCAAGTGGTGTCGTTTTCCTTGAATAATAATGGTGAGTCAGCCCATCTTGGCAATCTCAGTAACTGACTCAGTGCAAGTTGACAACTGACGTATGCTATGTTTTGCCACCTTAAAAAATGCACAACCACACATTAACATATATTTTAATCCGTTGTATAGATAATAAAAAATCCCAGAAAATTTTTTCACTGCAAATTGACAACTAAATTATGATAAGTTTTACCACCTGCAAAGAAAAAATACACAGCAACATAATACCACATATTTTCGTTGATTTTCAGATAGTTAATCAAATTCACGGAGCTTTTTCAGGCCAAGCAAATCCCAGAGAGCTCGTTTAGGTCAAGCATGAAAAGATAAAACACGGCCGCACAAAAGCCAGTTAAGTCAGAACATTCAGGTGGTAGACTGAGACAACAGATGAACAACTTTCACCAATCTCCAGCTTTTATCAGACCATCCAGAGTGCTACGACATTCACGGAGGCGATAGTGCGTGGGGAAATCTAATATAATATATGGTTACAGAGACTTATTTGCTCTCTTTTACAAAACTGCAGATTCATATTCAGAAATTCAAGAGCTCTCTGTCAATAAATTACAGTAAATGGGTTTTGAAAGGTAAGTTGTTCCATTTTTCATTCATTCTTCTTACCACTATCACTATCAGCCTTAACATACAACGTCGTACTATGGACAGAAATAATAATAATAAAAAAATTCCGCAACTCGAGAACATACAATACAGTTTATTCGATATGATAAGTTTTAAGAATATTAATTATTATGTCACTTCTACATCATACAACCATGGTTGGTTGTCGCTCTCAGTATTGAAATTGATCTGGGAAAGAATGACATTCAGATATGCTCCACACGTTATAACTGAGGACCCGCATTATAATTGAGATAAAGATAGCAGCTCGTACTTTAAAGTGGTGAGGAAATAGTGTTGCCCGTATGTCATATGTATGTGGTTGGGTGAAAAGAAATACAGTATATCATATGATTGTAGCGGTTGGGTGAAAAGAAATACAGTAGGTCATATGATTGCAGGGTGTACTGTTTTGTGTATAAGTTGAGTTGTACAGATAACGATTGGGAGTACTTTAATTATTAGGGTTTTTAAACTTTTTTTAGTTAATTATAATTGGAATTAGACAATCCAGTTGTTGGTCAAATCATAATTTTCTTTAGTTTTGAATGCATAAATAGATCCAACGATCTTAAAAAAAAACTCATCTTTAATTTACTTTTTTTTTTCAACATTGAAATGTAGCGGGAAACTCACTAGTACTTCTCCACTTAGTGGACACTAGGCTCGAACTCCTACGAAAAGAGTGTGCACCAATTGTGCTATCCCATGGAACCACCCTTAATCCACTTAAATTATGCAATTTCAACAACTGATGTGAATCACTAATAATTATTCAAATACAAATCATTGATAATTATTCAAAAAACTTAAATTAAAATAATTAAAAAAACCAAACATATTAAAAAAATTTAAAAATCAAATTATAACATATTATTACTATATTTTATAATAATAATAATAATAAATATCATATTTATTTTTCACATATTATCATATCCATCCATACTTCTTCAACATATATTGCATTATGTTTATCCTCATCACCCAATTAGTATGTTTATCCTTTATCCTCTCATTGTCATACCCCATTCATAAAATCAAATCTTGTGCTTCTTCAATATATATCAAATTATATTTATCCTCATCACCCAATTACTATGTTTATCCTCTCACCAAATTATTGGTGAAGAATTAGTTGATGACATCTGAAGTGTACTAACCCTTTCAACTTCACTGTGGTCACAACCCTTGCCTTACCATCTAAGATATGGTACATTCCCTTACCATCCAAGATATGGTACATTGCTCTTGGTGAAGAATTAGTTGATGATGTTTGAAGTGTATTAACCCTTTCAACTTCATTGTGGTCACAACCCTTGCCTTAGCATCCAAGATATGGTACATTGCTCATCATGCTTATTGCATTTAAGGCTTCATACCCTCATAACAACCACATTTAAAAAACAACTTTTATGTCATCATTGTCCTAGTATGAGTATATGGTGATCCACATAGTTTTATAGCTATCGTTGTCCCAATGTGATATATGGTGACCCACAATGGAATTTTATGTTGGTATTTTATTTTATATTTTGGATAATGGAAAGAAGTGAAGATAAAGATTTGTGTGTTAAGATATATCTTAGCATCCAAGATATGGTACATTGCTCTTTATGCATATTGCTAGCATCCATATGATACATGGCTCTTTATGCATATTGCATTTAAGGCTTCACACCCTCATAACAACCCCCTTTAAAAAACAGCTTTTATGTCATCATTGTCCTAGTGTGAGTATATGGTGACCCACATAGCTTTATACTTATCATTGTCGTGTGGTATATGGTGACCCACAATGAAATTTAATATTGATATTTTATTTTGTATTTTGGGTAATGGAAAAAAGTAAAGATAAAGATTTGTGTGTTAAGATATACTTTTTGTAATATTTAGATATCATGTGTTATGGTTTATTAGTATTAATAGTATTTAGAAGGGATTTTGGTCTGTCAATCTAAAGTTTCATTTCTATCAAGAAATTTTATGATAAACTTGTTATATGATTTAAGTGTGGACTCGACTGTTTCATTTCTATCAAGAAATTTTATGATAAACTTGTTCTATGATTTAAGTGTGGACCCGACTAAGGATGATGTCCACTTTTGGTTGGTCTTCTTTGACTCTATTATCATGAAAGTGATTTCCAATTTTTTTATGTTCTTATAATATTGAGTTCACATTTTGAGGAAAAGCCTTTCAACACATTTAAAAAATAAAGTTTATTATTCTAAGTGTTAGAGGCTCCACCATGTGATCATGTAAAGCATAAGTTCCTTTTTATTGACAACAACATCCCATGTTTATGTAAGCAAATTGGAACCAAAAGAGTCATCTAGAATCTTTTGTTAAATCAAGCTTGAGGGGTGTCAATATGAAAAAACAATATAATATCTTTTTATATTCATAGTTGATTATAAGGCATAAAAAAAGTGTTGATGATAATGATTGTTGGGTATAGAGGTGATGTTGTATTTGACTTATTGTCTTGGTATACAGTCAATGCTTTTACAAAGTGGTTTATCTACATGGATTGCAGGTCATGGGTAGATTACACCATGTAGAACTTGGTTGTAGAGTTTACATTACATTGACCATAAAGTGGTCTCTTGATATGTGTTGCAAGTCATAGGTGGTTTACACCATGTAGAACTTGGTTGTACATTGTTGGTTATCTTAATCATCCACTTGGGCTTCGTTATACACCATGGAAGACACAACTATACACAATAAGGAAAAAAATAACTTCACATTGCGCTCAATGATGTTAACCTCACTATATATATATATCAAACACTTGTCATAAGATAACCCAAATTTAAATCTTAACTGACAATGTCTAATAAAAATAAGTAAACCAACCCTCCAGGCCATCTCCACTCATCATAAGCATGTCATCCCCTTTTGTCCTTCTACGGTCATCTCCACTCATCATAAGTAGGTTATCTTTTTTTGGAAACATTAGTTGTCTTTCTGTTTTTTTAGATGTAAAGAACAATTGAAACACATTTAAGTCAAAATATGCCCCTACCAAACAACCTCTCATTGGGCAAGATACAAATGGGACCTAAAGGATAATAGAAACACCTTTTAGGTCAAACTATGCCTCTACTAAACAACCTCTTGCATATATTTAAAGGAGATTGTTTTTTCTTTGAGCTTGACATATAGCTCGTCAAAACAACACTTTCCAAAATGATAGATGGAGAACATACTACCACTAAAATAAACTTCACAATGTAGCTCACACAGGATGTATAAAGTGACAACCTAACTATAATGCTAAACAACCATAAAGTTTTAAGGACCAATGGAATCATCACCACCAAGAAAAGAAACATCCCCAAAAATCGTACTTATGGAAGAGTTAATGTCAACCAGTCCCTACAAAGTCCTAACACTTTGAGACATACTTGCAACTTTAGAAATATGGTGAATGGTTTTGACATGTCCTCAATGCGGACCAAAATCATCTACAAGGCATATTTAAGATAGGCAAAGACTAAGTAGAGCAATAGCCATGCAAATACCGTCAGCCTAAAGGAGACATTGAAGCACCACACTATTTGGAGGCAATGCACCCACTCTTCAGCATTTGAGAGAAACCAATGTCTATTTAGAATTTTCAAGAAAGAATGTAGTGTGAGGAGGAATGAGTACAATTATCTAGGTTTGTAAATCCAAATAGGATTGCCCAACTACACATCGACTAATCCCACAAAATCAAACCTAAAGTGTAAATATTGAGCTTATATAGCTCCTATGGTGTGATCCTTTGTTCAATCTATTGAATAGAAAGATGGTCATATTGTAAAAACCCAAACTCACATGAGAGACTAGGCAAAGTATCTGTGTCTTGGTCCTCACATCTTAATTGTCTCTCTAATAGAAAATCTCTATCCGCACTATACTCTTAGGAAGTTATATGTTTACATGAGATAAAAGAAATTGTGTGTTCTATAGGACTTGATAGAGTCACATACAATGTCAAATCATCTTTAGAATCCATCCCATTACCAAGTAAAAATGAGAGTTTTTTTTTCCACGCTTCCCAGATTCTTTGCAAACTTAGTGAACCATGTTGAAATCAACTAGGGTAACAATCACATCATTGAGTAGGATAAAGATAACTGAGGAC
>JASDQU011507804.1:8066-21545 GCA_032191745.1 Picea mariana
GCAGAGAAGAATCAGGCCAAATATCCACTTTAAAAGGAAGCAAAACCTCTTATTACTGCAGCAACTCACATGTTCACGTCAGCTGTACAGACAGGTGATTGATAATGACAGAATTATCCTACTTGCTGATTTTATTTTTTGGCTAACAATTTTTTTTTGTTTCTATATACATCTCAAAACTTGAGTCACCAGAACAGCATATTTGGAGATACCATTACATACATTTTTTTCCAAAACAGGTCTAATAATAAGCATTCTACCCATCTGGCTCAAAACAGAAACCTTAACATACAAAAGATTAGACATATAAGCATACAATTTAACAGCAGAATATGTAACAGATACCCATATGGTTTCAAACCGGATACAGACAACATAATAAAACTGAAAGTACCAGGACAGAAGGTAATGCAGAGCCCTAAACAACGAAGGCCCGAGGGAGTTTCTTCTGCTATGTAGACGGGAGTTCCTGCTTCGCCACACAATCTACTGGATACTCTAGCCATTCATGGATGCTTTGCTTGAAGACTTCGTCTTTCTTTGGTCCTTATCTGCCAGTTTAACCAATACAATCTGTTATTGATCAGACACTCCATACAGAAAAATTCCAACCTTGCCGGGAGGGGAAAGCCCAAGGATACTATCAAGTGAATCACTACCTGTCACCTATATGATTCACTCCACTCTTTAGGCCCAGAAAACCAAGCCAAGGGGGGAATCCCACATGGTCAAGCTAGGTCCTGTCGTTGTAATTGGGATAGGTGAGAACAAGGACTAGAGACAGAACCAAAGAGCACACCCGTAGTAAATCTAAGCTATCAACAAGCAAACCAATGGATAAAAGGAATAACGGGGCTTTTTGAAAACCAACCCTTGGGGATGCCAAGTCCCGACTCCCCAAAGCCTGGCTAGCGAAGGTATGAGAGACAGTTATGGTAATTTGCTTGCAACGTTCACCTAAGGTGCAAGTACCCTCATGAAGATGGGCACCCTCCAAAGAAGCAGAAACATTGATTATGCATCTGCCTCGGGTACAGCAGGTATTTCCCACCTGTAGTCACCTTTGTAGATGTCCTAGGAATGGCCACTATGGATACCACTTCACAATCGGTGACTGGGCGGAACAGTCATGAGTTGGGACCACAAGTATGGGCAGGAAAACTAAGCCCAAAATTTCGAGAAGCGATGCCACCCAGAGGGCCTTGCACTTCCAAAGTTCTCGTACATGTAGTAGTCCACAGACACCAAAACAAACGAAGAGGGGATATCACCCCACTTGCTCTAGTGCAACCTCGTACTTAACTCCTGTGTGAGAGGAGTTTTCCCAGCAAGCACTCCTTGCTACTCATGAATTTATCTATCACTAGTGACTCCTATTTTGGTTTTATGGGCCTTGGAGAATTTTCTCTCCAACCTACACCAAAGCCCTAAATCTTATTCTAATGTTGGCTTGCTACAAATGAAAGTCTAGTTAATTTTAGATTAGTGTTTGTTTTAAGGCTGATGATTACTCAAAAATATGGCTCAGGACAAACTAGGGGAAGCCAACAATATATGCTTGAGATTACTTGCAAGAACATCTATCATTCTCATCAATGTACCATTTATCATTAACCAATTATAAATGTAAAATATTCAACACGACACTTGCAATGGCACAAAGGCATACATATCATTCACAAACCATATTCATGAGAATCATTTAATAGACCAACAAGTTTTATAAGTACAATCAATGAAGCATTAAGGTTTGTACATAGGACTTAAGCATTTAATGAATTGCTACAACAACAATGAAATTCTTACTTGCAACGTTCTTCATGTAGAAATTCTTACTCCACTACCTAGGTACTTTGTTATCTAGTGATTTCCTTATTGCAATCAAATTATCAACTCACAAAACAATAATACACTATTGAAATATTCAACTCAATATCATGCAGCGAAAGCATAAACTAGGAAACCAAATCAAGCACAGATGAACACCAAAATTTTTGGGTAAATACCCCTGGAAAACCCCCAGAGGGAAAACCAGTGCTAAGAATGATTTTACTATGCTAAAATCAGAGCCCCCGTAATAGGGATAATGGCCCACTGACAGAAATACAACTGTAGACTAACCTGACAAGGGCTGACCTGTTGTACAATCAATTCTAGCACACCCTTTTAGGCATCTGTGACTGTCCTTTCTGTGACCCGCGGATATCTGCGAATTTCCTCACTAAGATCCTCAGATGTCCGCGACTGTCTCCTCTATGACTCGCAGATTTGTATGGAAAACCTGTACGGAAAGCTTCGTATGTTCTAGCACCCTCCTATGGCTTCCTTCTATTGAAACCCACCTACGTATGCCTCTATTATCTCTTCTCCTTGACCTGTATGATCTCTAGATGAAGGTCCTTCTTCACCTATTCAAGATCTTGAACCATAGTCCTTCATTATCCAATACTCTGTGTCGACTCCCTCAACACCTGTCAAGTCAAGTGTCTTTCTCCTTCACCCTAGCCCTACTTTTATAATCGTAAGTTACAATCTATTTCTAATATCAAAAGTGATCTACGGTTGAGAATACTTCTCACACTCACTTTTAGATTTAGATTACATACTGCATGCTAAGTACTTTTAATGTGTCTCATAAATAACTCAATTAACTAATTACATAATTAATTAATAAAAACAATTTACTTTAATAATTCTTTTAACTAAAGTAAATTCAAGAGTAGAAGGCTTTGGACAATTTCCACACTTCTAAACACATAGACCTATGCGAAAATACCTGTCTGATGCTACCACTAACATCAACACTTCCTCTTAGCGAGGAAGGTATTCTGCACCACTCCAAGTCTGTCTCTAAAGAATACAAACTTCCCTTTCTCCAAGGGCTTGGTCAAAATATCTATAACCTGCTCATCTGTGAAAATATATTGAAGCTTCACTGTTCCTTCATGGATTCTATCCAGAACGATGTGATATATGATCTCAATATGCTTGGACCTATCATGGAATACTGGATTCTCAAAGAGTTTGATACAACTCTGATTATTACAGTATATCACCGTAGGCTCCAACTCCTAACCAAATAAACCTATAAGCAATTTGCGAAGCCAAATGGCTTCACAACTAGCCTTACTCACTGCCATATACTCTGCCTCTGCTGAACTGAGTGCCACAAAAGTCTGCTTCTTGTTGAACCAAGTAATCATTGTTGATACCAAACTGAAGGAGCACCCTGAGGTGCTCTTTCTATCTACCGTGTTGACCACCTATTTCAACTAGGGTGTCAAATCCATGTGCCATGAAACTATGTACCTGATAGTGCAACCTAGTTGATGACTTTTTGGTTCTACAAGGCAATTTTGCCCCCGACATGTCTTTTTGTAACTGGAATTTTCACTCCCCTACATGGGATAATAATGTAATGGGTCTGCATGGATCATATTGTAGGTTAGTTACCTAGGACTTTTTCATTAGGGAAGTCCTTTCATGGAGTGTTTTTTTTCCTCAGGTAATTAATTTGGCCTAACCAGCTTTTTAAATTACCCTTGAGTTTTTCACTCCCACAATAATCCTCCAAAGTGGTGAAAGGCGTTCTAATGATCAATCTCAATGGGTGACTAGGGTCTAGGAATATTGTAAATGACCATGCTAGACATCTCAAAGAGTCTTGAGGAATTCCCTCGAGTCTAAGTAATTTTTTTTAATTTTTTAAAATTACCCAATTAATGGTAATTTTAATTATTTTTAATGTAAAAATGTAAAAACTAGGTCCTTGAGGATTTTGATAGGGGTGTGAGTACTCAAAAGAAATGGAATGAGACCCCCTACATCCTTGGACCAAGTTTCATCTCAATTGGACAAATTTTCTTAGGTCATTGTCCATGAGGAGTCCAAGTCAGTCTTGAGTCAGCAATTTAATTGCTTAATTGACAAAGTCAAAATGTGAATTTTTGTAAAATATGAGCAAAAAGGTTAGAGAAAGAGTGGGAGATGATGCTTAACCCATTTCCTAAGTTAGTGAAACACTTTTCCTAACTTAAACACACCCCCTCACCTAGCCATCACTTCATACCACTCAAACCCCTAGGGGAGTTGCGCCCCCCTTGATGAGAAACATGTCCTAACCCAAAAATTAATTGAAGTTGGCCCCCCTAACCCTTGGTGTGCCTTCCTTAGTGCCTAACTTTAGTGTTGGGTGAGCTAAAAGGTGTTTCCCCTCCCCCTCACTCAACCCTCACAACCCTAACACTACCAAAACCCTAAAAGTGCACCCTCTTTGAGATGGTGAGTTCTTTTGGGTGAGTGACACTTGGAGCTCATCCAAGAGGGGTCACTCTTGGCTCCCAAGTATAAAACAAAGCCTCCCCTCCCTCATTTTACACATCTATTCAGAGTGTATTGTTACTATACCCAAATCTCTCCCACTCCTCTCTCTCTCTCTTCTTGTTATCATTATTTCTTCTCAAACTTGTGGCAAGTATTTCTCCAAGCTTGCTTCTAATAAAAGAATATTTGGAGGAAATATTTGGCATTGAGAGTCTTCTTGGTGCTTGGCTTTGGATCTTATTGGAGGTGATTTGTATCTTTGTTCTTTGAGTTTTTAGCTTCTAGATCTAGAGTAGGAGATTCAAGCAAAGTATTTTGCTTGGGTAGATCTATAATAGTATTGCTCTAGATCTTGGTGTAGTAGTTTCCTTTCTTTAGCAAAGTATTTTGTTAATGTTTTTGGGATATGTTGACCACCTATTCAACTAGGGGGTCAACTCCATGTACTATGAAGATATGCATTATCAGATGCTACCAAGTGAGAGACTTCCTGGTTTTACAAGGCATGTTTGGCCTTCAGCGCGTATTTTTGTAATTGGAATTTTTGCTCCCCTGCGTGGGATAATAATGTAATAGGTCTGCATGGATCATAGTTAGGTCAGTTACCTTAGGATTTCTTCATTAGGAGAGTTCCTTTCACTGAGTGTTTTTTTTCCTCAGGTTATTAATTTGGTCTAACCAGCCTTATTAATTTCCCTTGAGTTTTTCACTCCCACAAATAATTCCTCCAAAGTGGTGAAAGGCGTTCTAATGGTGCCATCCTCTGGTAGTTAGTGTTTAGGAATGATGTAAATGACCATGTAAGACATCTCTAGAAGTTTAGCAGAATTCCTTCGAGTCTAGATAGTTTTTTTTAATTAATTAAAATTGCCTAAGTTTGGGTAATTTAATTAATTAATTTTAATTAAATTTTGATAAATAATGTAAAAACTAAGTCCTTGGGCATTTGCTAGGGGTATTTGTACTCAAAATAAATGGAATGAAACCCCCTACACCCTTGGACCAAGTTTCAGCTCAATTGAACAACTTTTGCTAGGTGTTTGTCCATTAGGAGTCCAAGCCAGTCAAAACAACAATTTTAATTGCTAAAGTCATGACATAGTAAAATGTCATTTTTTGTAATTTTGAGCTAAATGAGTAAAGTAAAGGTGGGAGATGATGAGAAAACATATTCCTAACCTTTTCCAACCCTCACATCACCCCCTCACCTAGCCATTAAGAAAAAACGTCACTTTCCCTAGAGAAGTGTGCCCCCCTTCTAAAAAGTCTCCAAAAAGTAAAAAAATAATTAAAAAATTAATGGGAGACTTATTCTATTCCTTGGTGCGCCTCCTTAAACCCTACAACTCATCATTTGACTTGTCAAAGCCTTGCCAACTCACTCCAACTCATTGCCACTTCATCAATCCTCACCAAAACCTTAGAGTTGTGTCCCCCCTCCTTTAGATCACCACTTTGACTTGGGTTTTGACACTTGGCTCTCATTCAAGAGGGGTAAATTTTTCTTCCCAAGTATAAATAAAGGCCCTCCCTCACTCATTCCTCACTATCTCTTGAGTATTGTTATGCTACCATTTTCTTGCCTCATCTCTCTCTCATCTTTCATCTTGCTTTCATTCCATCTTGCTCTTGGGGAGCTTGGAGCAATTAGTTGTTGCAACCTCTCCATTTGATAATAAGAAAGGCTTTGGAGGATTTTGGAGTACAAAGATTTTGTCTTGGTGCTTCCATGCATATGAGGTGACATTGTTTCTTTGTGTATTTTGTAGAATATTGAGTAGATTCCTTCAGTAAATTAGTTTGTTTTGGTAGGTTTAGCAATAGTGTAGTTGTTGGCCTAAATGTGTTGGATAGCTAATGATATAAATTAGTTTATGTTAATTGTTTTTGAAACTCATATCTACTCTTATCTCACATTGTGCTTCAATAGTTGCAGGTTGTCTCAAGGGCTTTGTTGGGATAGTTTTTGGATAGAAGCTACCCTCATAACTCACTTAAACTTCTTAGTCTTTTCCCCTTTTATTTTTTGTCATATTCGTATTCAGATTTTGGTTGTTAACACTCTTAGATAGGTCATTTTATTATCTAAATTTTTTGATATTTGTATGCAGAAAATTTATGTTGAAAAACAGAATTTTTCTTGACTTTTTTGGGTGTGTTGTAGCATTTCCAGCAAACAATAGTTGCTGGTTTTTGCAGGTTCTCGCCAGGTCAAGGGGTTATGCTGCCCATTTTCAGTCACAACACACTCCAAGGACCCTCATTTTGATTGGGTAACAACCCTCAATCTTTTCTCCATCTTTCTAAGCATTGTAAGCAAGCCCAAAGGGGGTTCCCAAGTGGCTTGTCTTCTTGTTTTAATTTTCTTCTTTTGTAAAGCTTATTAGTGCCTACATTTTGGGTAAGAGTTTGGCAAAGACACCCCCCAAAATCATAAGGCTAGGTGTACATTTAATTTTCTGCATTTTTTATTCATTGCCTCACTTGTCATTAGGACAAGGTTGTGTGGCTAGAAGTGCTTTAGTTTAGTTATTTATTTTCCAACCCCCTTTGGCACAAAATAGAAAGGCTTGCCTCCACCTTGTGCCATTGAGAGTGGTTTGTATTTCTTATTTTTCATTTCAAGTTTTGCTTTCCTTATTGCCTACACCTTGGATGTGAAGTTGACATAGCCAACCCCCAATATAGTATGGCTAGCTTAGTTGTTTATTTTCTATGTTGTGTTTAATGGATTAAAATCATCTAGAAGTAAATCTCACACAACTAAGTGCTAGCTTAAGCCCATGGAGGCATAGGATCTATCTCATGCTTTAAGTTTCCTTTCATTTTGCAAGTTTTATCTCTCAAACATTTATCTTTTGGCAAATATCATGGGCATGTCATAATGGTTTAAGGCAACTTAATTCTTTTTCATTGCAAGCTATTGTTAAGTTTCTTTCCATGCTTTTCAAGTAACAATCTTATGGTTTAGATCTTCATTTCTTGCAAGTTTAATATTTTGGTTTTGGCACTATTTCACACTTTTTAGGCAAGCAAATCTCACTTTTACACACCTATACACTAAAATTAACTTAATCCATAAGCCTAATAATAAACTAGAATTAATAGGACACCTCTACTGACCCAACTTTGCCATTTGAACGAGGACTAGAGGAAGCAACGGAAGGTGATAGGCTGGGGACGGTCTCGTGGCGCTCAACGTCCTTTTCGGGAGTATTCTTTTCCCTTGGGCTGACCTGTGGAGCTAGGGTTGACCTTGTTGCCATACTTCTTGAGCACCCAATAGTTACTTGGTACAAGCGGGGGGTGTATTGGGTTGACACTTATCTAGGAGTCACTCTTCACTTAATAACTCTTAATCAACTCCTTAATCCACTCTACAACTTTGGGCATCAACTTGGTATATCACTTGTGGTTGACACTTAACTAATCTTGCAAGAAACTTTCTTTTCACAATTTACTTTTCATGCAAGTTTAATTTGTGTGTTGTGGATTAATAAACTAAGTAGTCATAGTTGTGTTTTTGGACACTTTCTCTTTAAGCTTTTCCTTTTCAGTTACTTGATATTCATATCTTGGGTTGGGTCCCTCAAGAAGTTGTGCATCCTTTGGAGGCACTCTCTTGTTGGATCTTGTGTAATCTTGTTTGCCATTGAAGGAAGATACAATAGAATCATGCATCCCTTTGGGAGACATTCTATTGTTGAGCATGCTAGGCTTGATGTGTTGAAGGTTTCCTTTTGAGTATCTTTAATTTCCTGCACATACAAGCGAATTTAGTTAGTATCTTGTAAATCATTGTATCTTGCTTTGTATCTTTTTGTATCATCTATTCATCTTGTATTTAATTGTAAATATTTGTATCTAATCTTGTTGTAAAGTAGCTTAGTTTTTTGTAACATTGTAATCAACCTCCCTCAAACTATAGTTGACCCCTTGCCCAATCTTAGGCACTAGTCTTAGTTGTCCTAGGAAAAGGCTTGCTTGTCATTTTTAATTGTTGCACATGGCATTGTTGCCTTTGCATCATAGGCTAGATTTTCCCGCAACCTTCTAACTAATTAAAACCAACTCCTAAAACTTAACGTTAATCTCATCTAGAAAATAGGGTCTACCCCCCTTGGCTTCCCTAGGAGTAAGCCTAGACGGAAGAGGTTCAAGTCAAAGTGATAGCGTGGGCTTTGAACCTAGGTATTGTGCCTCCAATGACACACTAAGTGAGCAGGACTTAGTTCACGTTTGCAAGTGTGTATAAGGACGACAACAGTGTCTACTCACCTATTTATTTATTTTGTAGCTTAAGCTCTATTGTTGCAGGTCACTAAGGGTTAAGGAAGGATAAATTTCAGATCTGGAAATTTATCCCTTCACCCACTTGAAACCCTCTAAATTTATGTTATTTTCATTCATATTTCTATAGCATTTTTGGGTGTATTTATGATAGAATAGGTCATTTAATCATCAATTATATGTTGTTTTTATGGTCTAAAATTTATGGTTTCTTCTTGTTATCGCACAAGTTGTACTTGTCCAAAAGGGAAAGGCAAGTGGATGGAAAATTGGTGTCCCAGGAGGTTGTCCTATCACTGTCACCTTAATAAGACACCTCTTTCTATTTAGGGGTGAAAGCCCAAGGGAGACGTCCCCGGTAACCTGGGGGTTTGAGAAGGCAAAGGTTGACGTATCAAGAAAAGTTATCCCCTCTCACAAGTCACACTGATCAGAAAGTCCCAAAGGTTTAACGGTATGAAGCAATGATATGCTTAAGTGTACCTGCCCAAAACAAGACAACAAGAAAACACTATTTTTTGCAAGTACAATTGATGTTAGTGCTTCATAAAACCTTGGACTTGTCAATGAAAGCAATAAGTTGATATGAGATGAAGCAAACATAAATCTATAACAACAATGTATATATGATGATGGATTCACAATTAATGCCTTAAATAAGCTTCAAAATTACCCAAAATGATAATCTAACAATAGCAATACACTAGCACTTGTCAGAAGCTAATGAGGCAATGTAAAAATCAACTTTGATAATTGATTTTAGGAGCTTTTACTGTTGTAATATATGGTTGTAGCTTACTTTTGTAACAACAGCAAGGATGTTAGTAGATTAGTCTAATCTAGGGTTAGGAAAGGTTAGCAAATAGCTTGAGGTATAAGATTTAAGGGTTGTGCTCATTAATCAATCAAGTATAAGGTTTAGATCAATGTCTTTAGGGCTAATGGAGTCATTGTTTGCAGCAACAATCTTTAAGGAAATAAATAATAATGTGTGAACTAAGGACAAGAGGGATGATGGTTGAGGTGTTGGTAACCCAAGGCTTCAATCAACAAACCCTAGAAGGAAAACGGCTACTAGGAAGTAGGTAACCCTAGGCCCTAGCGGTTTTCCTTCTTCTTTAGCTCAAGCTTGAGGTAAATAAAGGCTTGATGAAGCAAATGATACTAGAGTGCTACAATGGTAGGGCTCTAGCACATGCTTCAAAGGATATGATTTCTAGCAAAATCTAGTAGGTGAAAAGCTATTGAGATAAGGACAATAACATGTGCTTAATATGCTAGGGTTTTAAGATAGCAATTTCATAATCTTAGTAAAATGCAAAGTAAAGATACTATAACCATTCAAAGGAAAGAAGAATTGCAGAAATTCACTTACATTCACCAAGAATAATCTAGCAAATACCCTAGTTAAAGACTTTCCACCAAGAAAATGCCAAAAAACACCAAGATAAGCCTCTTCCAAGAACTGCGCACCACTTAATTTCAGATAATAAGCCTTAAAAAGACTGAATTTCAGACCTCACTTGTGTGAGTGAAAGAATGACGAAAAAATACAAGGGATTAATCCCTTATTTATACAATCCAAATGACTTTTAATTACAAAATTAGGTCAAAAAGGCTGACATGGCCAGTTACATCAACTATCTAGTTTTTTACTTAAAATTGTCAAATAAAATCCTAATTTCATCTTTTTAGGGTGACGTCATGCCCTTCCTAGGGTTACATTAGCCTTTGTACTAGAACTTTATCCCTCCAAGTGAAACGTTGGGGCTCAAAACCCCTCAAGAACTACCACACGTGCCAACCAGAGTCGTCCTCATGCTAGATACCTCAACTGGATGATGTCAAGGCTCAGAATGATGACGTCAGAGGCCTTCAAGGGCCAACATCATGCTAGGAGGGCAAGACCCCCCTAGGTCCAGGCCTGCCAAAGTGCCTTTGGTGGAACACCTTGCCTCTTTTCTGGTGCAAGCCTCCGATATCTCTCTGCCCCTGGCTGGGGTCTCAGCATCCATCTGGTGGGATTTTATTCCTATGGAGGTCCGAGCTAATCATCTCCCCATATGTGCTTGTCCGTCGGGCATGTTCCTACAGCAACAACAAGTACACCCTCCATGGGCTCATAAGTCACAGGGATCATAGCAATGTCAATCACATCTAATAATCAAGCTACCCAAACATGTGCATAAAACCCCCCTTTTCCCAGACAAGTGCTCAAAGACGTTATGCTATTCTACAAGCCAGGTTTGGAGAGGGTTCCAGGACGTCCTACTGGGCTAATTCTCCATAGGTGTGGAGTGTTTCCAGGTGAAGACCAATCTAGGTCATGTAAGCGCATGAGATGGTGTGGGGGATGTTTGGGAAAGGGGTGCAGTGATGACAGGGAAATGTAGGGCTTACCTGTGGGTGCCTTTGAAGAGGGTGAGTTGCACCTTGTCATGGATGTAAATGTTTCCTAGCCCATTCAATGTCTTTTTACTTTTTATCTTATTGTTTTTTCTTTCAAGAGAATAGCCCGGGGACTCTGCCCTGGCATGGTGACCAGTGGTGACAGCGTTACCCACAAGCATTTCACGGAGACGAGAAAGTTGGCTCGTGATGAGACCCCCTTTCTCTTGGCTATGCCAATAAGAGCCACTACCCTGGCATGGTGACCAGATGAATAGTAGTGTCATACTGCTACATGCCCATGAACCTAATAGGATGGCTCGTGATGAGACCCCTTATCTACCAACTAGGTCTTGAGTTTTATCCTTTTATGGGTCCCTCTTTTTTCTTGTTAAGAAGCCTTTTATTGCTTTCTCAGGGATCCCTGGGCGAAGCATCTCAAGGTTTGATCTTTTGAATTTGTCTTTTTCCAACTACTTTTACCCTTTGGGCCTTTATCCCCTTATTCCCACAAGGCAAGGTACAACCCTTGACTAGCTTGGAAAACCCAATGCCCAAACCAATGCAGGGGATAGATGAGAGGGAAGATGATGAAAAGTGATAAGTATGGCGGGAATGGACGATGACCTTTCATGAACTCACCCAGTGGCAACTCACTCCTAAGGGAACCAACTTGCTAGGGCATTCTGTTATCCCCCCTAGGTATGGACAAGTCAAAAGGCATAAAGTCCAAGCACACGTCATGAAGAAAAAGAGAATTAAATGCACATATTCAAATGTTTTGAGAATCAGAGTGACACATACCATGGTACCCGGACTCATTACCTCATGGAGCATGAACCACTATTACTTCATAACCAGGTCGATGGGATGGATGTTGCTGCTACTAACAAAATGGAAGCGTTGAAGAAGAAGGATGGGTCCTCCAGGGCCAGGCTCAAGTCAAGGTAGTTCTCGGTACTCCATGTCTAGGACCTGTGGGCCTCGAAACATAATCTCCTTAGTTATCCATAGGATAGGGGAAACATTTGGCTCCAACTCGGGAACATGTGCTCACCGTAGAGCGCATGAGAACCTCAGCATCTCTGGTATGACCTGTGACCTGCTAAATCTCAACAAGTTGATTAGTAATCATTTGGGGTGGTGATATCACCCTTGGCTCATACATGATAAAATGGAATAAAAGCAATCATATATACAAGTGGAAATACAACTACACTACTCTAACATGATATGCAGATGGTATATACAATGAATGCAAATACCTACCTACTTACCTATTGGTTGAATGTTAGGTGTAGTCAAATAGCCAATGAAACCATCCTAGCAATGTCTCATAGTACCTGCCTCTGTGTTTCATCAAAAACCAAAACAGTGATAAGTCAAGCACAAAAATAACATGAGCTAGAGAATGTATTGTATCATCGGAAATCGTAAAGTCTAGCTCATGGAAGTGGAAGGGAGGGAAAAAATCATGCCAATTCACACCTTTAGGAAAGTGCTCAATCCATTTCAGAAAGGGATCGTGAAAAATCAAAGGTTCAATAGACCGACTCAAAGAGTCTGAAGGTTGGTTACCTTGGACATCTTCACAATCTGAGGTCTGGGAAGGGACTAGCAAGGACCTAGAAGATGACTGAAAAATTCTTAAGGGAAGGCTGAAAGGCTGAGATGACAAACTTCTTCTTGAGGTATTCAACCTACCCTTGAAATCTAGGCTTTGCCTCAAAGGAAACTTAAAACAAAGGACATGCTTCCCAACTACTTCTTTAATGACATAGCAAGATAAAATAGTCGAAGGGAGTTGGAAAACATTATCACAAGGATCCTTCTCCGGACAAACGATGTCCTTACCTATATCAAGATTTGAGCACAACGGTGGTTGATAATCTTCTCCATGGAATAAATCCAAGTGCTCAAATCAACAATCATCAAAGTCCTCAAGGTATGACCGAAAATCAGGTCATCCTTGGGTGTCTGAAAAAAAATTGTAATCATGTCATGTCCTTGTTGCCAAATGTCAAATATATTAGTAACTTCATGTGATAATGGTAAAGGCAACTTTTGGAAATGACCCTCAATGTCGTAAATGGGATCCCCATCATATCTAATCACATCCCATTTACGCTTCCCGACATGTATGAATTGATCAATATTATCAACAAAGTCATCATCTTCATCACAACATGAAGGGTTTAAAACATCCAACACTCCTTCACTTTCCACATCATAAGATAAAGAATCATTAAAAATTTGGAAAGGGAAATAACTCACCTTGCTTACTTCTTCATGTGCAGGAGCTTCAAATATTTGGATAACTTCATCAAATGGAAGACTTGCTTCTACATCTTCAACTTTATAATATAGAGGATCTATCTTGTCCAAGGGTTCCATTTCTTCCTCATTCTCTGAATCATAGAATAAGGTATTATCAAAAACCTGAAAAGGAAAGTGACTAACCTCATCCTCTTCTTCTTG
>JASDQU011507805.1:12300-26541 GCA_032191745.1 Picea mariana
CCAAACTAAACTCAATTGACTATTCACAAGACAAAATATACCATTTAAATATTGAAACATTTAATATTTTACAGAAATATCACTTTTCCATAAGTAACTAGTAGAACTTTCAATATTAATGTAATTCTATTATTAATATAAAAGTAAAATAATTTTAAATTTTGAATATTGAAATTTGGTTGTTAAAATAACTCATATTACATGTAATATGTTATATAACATGGTTAGTAAAAGAAATATATTTTACATTCCATTATAAACTTTGATTTCCCCTAGTAGATAAACATATGAATTACATGTATTCATGTGGTTTTGATCAATGTTAAACCTTTTACCGAGTCTCTATCCTTCTTATCAAGGTTTCACCAAATGTTTTAATGTTCGCGCCATACATAATCCATGTAAATTATAAAAAGATTGCACTAATCTTTCAACAATAATCTCAATTTGCCACTATCTCAATAGAAAACTCACCATGCCACCTTAACTAGCCACCACAATGACACATCATAGATTACAGGAATCATACAAATGGTAAGTAAGTTGGGAAATTGAGGTTAACAAAGTTAATTTAGGATCAAGTTGACCAAGTCAAAGAATGAATAACTAAAATGACTTTCTTATAAAAAAATTACATAATGGTCATCCTCATTCATCATGTACATTGCCAACCCTTATGGATAACCTTAACTGATTATTTTATAATTCATTCATGTATGAATATGTATGACATGTAATTATAAACCTCTTAGATAATAGGGGTGATTTTTCTATTCTTTGAACCTTTATAAAATTAGCTCCATGCTTAACCCCATACACGAGGTAGTGGACGATACTATTAACATGTTGAAATCACTTTGTACTAGTTCTAATATTAATTGCCTCGAGTGTCTCAACTATTTCAATTGTTTATATTCTTATTATGATTATTTTATTGAATTTTTGGATTCTTGTTAAGTTTACATTTATACAAATAATTATTCTACAAATTATATTTACTTATTGTCATTATTTAAGATGAAGAATGATTATAATATTCTAATTTTTAAAGGAAATATTAATTTAAGGAAATTGATGAGTGGTTTAATGCACTCTCAATGTACTTCAAAGATAATAATATTAGTGATTCTAAGAAAGCAATGTTTACATGAAAACATTCTTGAAACTTGACAACAACCAATAATGATAAGAGTGTGGTGAGCTTATCATTATGTGGGGTAATTTTGTGTAGGCCATATATGCTAAGTTTTATTGACTAAAATATTAGAAAGATTAAATCATGAAATGATAATAATTATATAAAAATTATTAAGCGGATTATTCAAATGAAAGAATCATCTTTTAAGCCTTGGACGGTCTGAATCGATTCATCCTTCCAATCAAATTAGCTTTCACTAACATACCCTCATTATATATCAACACAACCTAAATAAGTGTTATAATAAAAAAATCCTACATAAATTTTCAACCAAAAACTTAATACATATGAAAAGGTTTTAACACAAATATTTTTTCTTGACATAATTAAAATAATAATCAACTTAAAAATTTATTATTATTGTTATTATTATAATTTCCACAGTTAACTTAATTATTATTATTGTAAATTTAAATTATTATAATTATGAATTTAAATTATTATTATAAGTTTAGCATGCTTGTTGGTCGTAAAAATTGTCACTATATATATATAATTGTAAAATTATAAAAATTATATTATAATCATATGACAAATAACATCTAGAAACATCCTAAAGATACAAAATATCATTTTACACATCATTTTGACTGAATTATTAAAAAAATCTAAAATATCATTTTACATATCATCATGATTTTATATAAATTGATATACATTAAAAAAAATTAAAATTTATAAATCATAAATTTATATATACATTAATATATATTTTTAATCAATTCAAAATTTTAAAATCTATATTAATATTATATATAAAATAACACTCTAAATTGAAAAAAAAAAATCCAAAAATTTATTTTATATATCTCAAACTTTTAAGGTTTATATTAATATAACATGATAAAATAACATCTCAAAATTAAAAAAAAAAATCCAACTTTCATTTTACACATCATCAGTTATATTTAAATAGGGATTGATATAGTCTCTAAATAATTACCAATTTGTTATTTTGTGTTATTAAATATTTTGTATTATTTTATTATATATTATTAAATTCATATAATTTTGTTTTAAATATTTTATTCATCATATCACATGATAATATAATAAAATCAACATAATAATTTTGTACATATTATAATTATATTATAATAATTTTGCATATAAAATTTGAGTGGACCTAATAGTTAAGAATATGTATTTCTTTTTAAAAGATCATTTTTATAATCACAAAAAGACTTGAAGTCACCTTCAAAATAGATTATTATTGTTATTATAATTCACTATATTATCTATTATTAAATATTTTATATCATTTTATAGTATATTATTAAATTGATATAACTTTATTTCGAATATTTCATTTACATGATAAAATAACAATTTAACAATATTTCATTTACATAATAAAATATTATATTATCTATTATTAAATTAAATTATTACTATATTATTAAATTATTTCTATATTACTTTATTATATATTATTAAATTATTTCTATATTATTAAAATGAGATAATTTTGTTTCAAATATCTCATTTATATGATAAAATAACAATTTGACAATATTTCATTTACACAATAAAATACTAAGTTATCTATTCATAAATATTTTATATTATTTTATTATATATTATTAAATTGACATAATTTTGTTTCAAATATTCCATTTACATGATAAAATAAAAATTTAACAATATTTCATTTACATAATAAAATATTATATTATTTATTATTAAATATTTTATATTATTTTACTATATGATGATGATGATGATGATGATGGTGATGGTGATGGTGATTGGTTTATATTCTTAAAAGGAATTAAGAGAATCTTTCCCATATCACCATAGTTTTGTTGAGTTAGTAGGTTAGGACGGTTGGTAGTGTGAAAAATATTTTGAAAATGAGATCTAATCTGGGTATAGGATGGACAATATAATAGAAAGTGTTTTTCATCTTCAACCTTCTTAATGTCACAAAGGTGACACACTCTTTCATCCCATGGAATTTTAGGAATTGACCAACTCCCACTTTCACTATGGAGCTCGTGAGAATTTTTTCTTATCTTAGAAATGCTTATTTTTTTCTTTACACTTGTCAAAACAAATAGATAATTTTGATCTTCTAGATTAGGGTTGATTACATCCTTATAACACCTTAATTTTCTGTTTTCCTCTAACTCTTTATCACACCACATTTTCTCCTTAAATTTTGATTTGATAATATTTTTAATAGTATCTTTATTCTGAAAAATGGTGTCTTCCATGATTCCCCAATAGTTTATCCAAGACCAGGCATATTTATGCCATCCTCGCTTAAGTCGATGGTGGTTACGACTCAAATTTGAAGCAATTTTAGGAAGCCTCTTCTCTTCCTTGTTTTCTAACTTATTCTTATACATTATGTATCTAGTCATAGTCATGCTCTCAATGAGGGATATACTTGTTTCTAAGAGGGGGGTGGGATAGAGCGTATTTCATTTAATTTTGAGATTATAGGTTATAAAATTCTTTTGTATTTTCTCTATCTTTCTTTAGGATTCACGAGAGATACTGTATCCCGATACTTCACATCCATAAAGAATAACATGTGTAACAAGAGTCTTAAAGAGGAGTTTATTCTTATCCCGACTCCAAAGATTGGTTGATTTACAAATGTTTTCAAGCCCATAATAAGCTTGCCATCACCCAATAATCATTTTCTCAATGCTATAATTCTAGTTGAGCTTGTGGTGAATATCAATTCCAAGATATTTGTATGAAGTCACTTCCTCCAAGTTACTGTTGTCATATACAAAGGTATCATAATTGATCTTATTGGATTTAATAATCATGACCTTAGTCTTATCAATATTAATAGTCATACCCATATTGGAGGAAAAATACTTGAGGATTCTTAGTTTGTTTTCGAGATCACAGGGATTCATTTCCATAAGAACAATATCATTGGAATAAAGAAGAATATTATGAATATATCAGTGAAAGTAGAGTTGACACAACCTTATTTTTCCAAGCAATCTTCTAGCTTGTCAATGTATATGCCAAAAAGGGTAGGGGACAAGGGAAAACCTTGTTCGACTCCAATATTGCAGTTAATCTCTTTTGACCAACCCTTGGTGTTTTTAAAATTATAAATAACATTCTCATACATCCTTATTGTAGCAACCCTCAACTCAAGAGACACTTTTATCTCTTCCAACCTATTCYAAAGGTCTTTCCTAGGAACCATGTCAAAATCTTAAGTCAAAAAAACAACAAAAAATATTGGTTTTGGTATTGCAGAACTCCTTTGAAATGATCATAAAGGTAACAAGATGATGCATAGTAGAATGATAACTCCTAAACCCGACCTGRGTTTTAGCTCTTTTACCGTGACTTTCTAGCGGAAGGTTAATCTTCTCTAACAAAATAATTCCATAAACCTTGACTAAAATCAGGCTAATCATAACGATCCTATAATTTTGTTTCAAATATTCCATTTACATGATAAAATAACAATTCAAAGTTTCAAGTTCAAAACAACATTTTATACATCATTATAACTATATTATAATTTACTATTTTTTCTATTATATATATTTTATCATATATTATAAAGTTTATATAACTTTGCTTCAAATATTCCATATAATATTAAAAAGTTTTCAAAAATTCAAAATATCATTCTACTATATTATATATAAATTAATATATAATTAAAAAAAACTTTCTACTCTATCTCTTATTAAATATTTAATATGTTCTTTTAATTAAATATTTTATTTATATTATATACAAATTAATATATAATTAAAAAAAACAACTTTATACTCTATCTCTTAATTAAATATTTTATTTATATGGTTAAATTATCATGCCTATTTTTTATTTCAAACATTGCATTTGCTTTTTGTTTCGAAAATTTCCCTTCCCTTTTCACCTTTCAATTTTATGATCTTTTAGGTGTTTAACTCTTCTAAACCTATATATCATATAAATGAATGCTATATACTATGATTCAATGTGATTCTTAAAATTATCTCCTGCTTGCTCTTCTTAAAATCATCTCCTCCTTGCCTATATCATGACTCAATGATTCTTAAAATTTCTTCTTAAAATAATCTTTTCCTTCTTAATGTCACAAAGGTGACACATTCTTTTATCCCATAAAATTTTAGGAAGTGAGAATTTGTTCTTATCTTAGCAATATTTATTTTTTCTTTATACTTGAAATAATATTAAGGTATAAGGTACTAAGTAATAAATTAATATATTTATTAAGGAATAATGTACTAAGCTACTAAGTAATTGGGTAAATTAAACCATTAATAAGTAATATTTAATGATAATTAGTAAGAAATAGTAAGTAATAATAATTATTAACAATTAATAAGTATTAAAGTAATAGTTATTAGTAGGTAAGAAAGATTATCATTAGTGCATAGGTTAAATAGAGTTTTTAGTTTAAGGTAAAGGGAAATTTAGTTTAAAGTAAAGGGAAGAATTAATAGATAAAGGAGAAAAATGAAAGCTAAGGTTAAAAATTAATAACAAGATCATGGTTTAAACAAGAAAGACCTAAGTCTAAAGGTAATAGTGGATTTTTAGGGTAAAGAAACTAGAGGGCAACCCTAAAACAAAGAATTAATAAAGATAAAGAAAAGAAGAAAAAGAAAAAGAACAAGAAGGAAAAGAAAAATAAAAAGAAGAAAAAAGGAGAGGGAAACATCACACTTGATTGTACAAACCTCATCTCCTAGGAATCCTCAGCTGGTTTATCAAGGGAAGTCAATTGTTGCTAACCTCTAGTCCATCGTCTATGTTCATATTGTTTATAGGTTTCATTATTTCAAGGGCCTCTTTGACGTGCCTTTTGTAGTAGTGGTCTTCTTTGGATAGGATTTTTGTCTTTTCAAGTAATACATGATGCTTGGTTTTGAGAGAGTGTTATGCTAAGGTGGACGTGTGACATCGTTTGTTTCTAATGTCTACCTAGTTTTCCTTAATTCTTACTTGGAAGGATCATCCTTTTTCTCCAATGTATTATTTTCCACAAGAAAAAGATATCTTGTAGATGCCTTTCCCCTGACCTCATTGGTGGGATCTTTCACAGACCTCATTCTTTGTCTGATAGTTTTCAATGGTTTGATGGAAGTCATGATTTCCTTTATTTTCAAGACCTTAAATTTTTTTTTGTAACCCCCCTTATGTAGGGAAGGTATCCCTTCGTGGTGGTGGTTGTATTTCTCTGAGGTTGAGTKCTTCTTTATTTMTTTTTCATTGCATTCTTTATGTCCTTATCCCTATAGCCTGTGATTCTAAAAACCTTTGTGAGCTGGCCRATATCTTGTTTAAGATGTTCCTTAWTAGWTATGCTTGTTTCCCTTGTGGCTAGGGTATTTACAACCCYTATATTCTGAGAGGGGTGGTGGTGAGAAGAGAATGGTGAAACTATCATTATGTGGGGCAATTTCTTCTAGGATATGCATGCTAAGTTTTATTCACTAAAGTACTAGAAATATTAGTTCATGAAATGATAATAATTGTATAAGTATTGTCATTATAAATTTTGTAGGTATAAAATGTTCATTCAAAGGAGAATAATAAAATGCTAGTTAAAGTGACAAAATAAGAGTTATGAGTTTTTAAAGAGAAAAAAAAATACTTTTTTTAATCATATTTTCAGCTTATCACCTTATAGATTTACTTAAATTTCAAATGTATGCACTTGTTGGATACATAATTAAATTCTACATCCAACAATTACTCATTCTATATTTGTGATAAACCCACCATAAAATAAATTTAAAATACATGAAACAAGTATATTTCTTTTCTAAAATATATAAAATTCACATATAAACATTACCACTGTGATGTCCCAAAAAAATAAAATATTTTTGAAATTTAAATTTGCTGAAATTCATTCTGTTTTTAGTAAATTCGAATTTGGAAAATTTTTGCCATTTATGGCAATTTCRAATTTCGAATTTGATGATTGTAATTAATTATTATGACTGTTGGGCAGAGACCTGATTTTACCCAACTAACTATTTGACTATGACACTTGTATGAAAGCATAATATTTTATATTGATTGCAGGAGGACAAATGGAACAACCATGTTAAATTTAGCTRACCATGACTCCATGACTGAGGAACACATTGGAATTAACTCTGGGCTGATTGTTACAAGTGGMAAATCAGTGATTTGGCCATTGGARGCCCCTGAAAATTAGGGATTTAGAAAGCTACGAAAATTCCCAAGTGAGGGAAAAAAATACCTAGGCAAACTAGTAAATAGCATATGTGAGGAGGCAGGACGCTGCCAAGTATGCTGGGAAAGGAGACTATTGATTTCTTTTTTCTTGTTGTTATGAGAACTACTGTGTGAGTGTGAGGCAAGGGGATTCTTCTAGAATTGAAGGACATTGCTGGAGAGGAGATTTCAATTCGCCCTCATGGATTCATGGTCAGGCTAGGGAGTGAATCAGGCAAGTAGATTGGCTGCCTTGTTCTACGGTTGGGAGGAACGTGGATGTTCCCTTTGGGTTCCCACAATTTTGATTCAGATATGCTACTCTACCTTATCCTGGTTAAATGTCATGTGCTGAAATATGTTTACTTCTATGAATGAATTTTTGGTTGAATGCTATGGTGGGAAGATCTATCCATTACTTCTTCGTCGTTAGCTAGAAATGGAATTATTTATTTAGACGTGATGCTGAGTAATTATTAAAGTCATTGAATGTATTAACCAGTAAGACGAGTTCTATAGAAGTTACTAATCTCATAATAGAATGGACCACAGACTACATCTATCTTCTTAATCAATTTCCGTTGAGCAAAAGGAAAATAAAATTGTTTGCATAACGTGATTGAAGTCACGCGTGCCAATGTCTATGGTGAATTATAATTACTGTAGATGATTATAGTATACAGTGAGCCTCCTCTAGTGAATATACAATTCAAATTCAAATTAAATACACCCTATATCACTGAGGTATTATTCGATATGCATGTAAACCTGTATAGTTATTTTTATGAATAGATATATATATTATAATGGGTGTTCTGTATCAATGGAACAATGACATTGTAGTAAACTGAATACAATAGAATCCGGAAGAACTAGGTAGATATATAAACATATAAGTAGGAAAATAATTCCGCAAACTCCACAGACCCCATTACAGAAAGATTTGAGTGTATGTAAATTCAGTATGGTTATGATAGTAAATTAGAGATGACTCTGTTAATCAAAAGCACACCTACAGTATTACCACAATTTTCTGTTGTAGTAACAATGCTATCTATTTCTGGTGAGTAGACTGTTAAAAGGCTTGATTAATAGCTGTAGTAGAAAACATAAGGTAAATAGTAATTTTGCATAGCGAAGCCACGGTGTTTTATGTTTAAATAGGGAAAGACAGTGTTGTGGGTATAAAGGAGTAAAGTAAGCCCTTGAAAAGAAACAAACACGAATTCTGGAAGTCTTGATCTATTACAATCTCAATCGGAAAAATATATTTTCCTGTATTATTTCCAACCGTTATATATTAAAAACCCAAAAATCTGGTTAGAATTCCACAGGCATAGGTTCTTCCATGAAATATTCTATGCAATTGGACTGATGAGTCAAACTTTGAATGGGTGGAATAAGACTCAGGTTCAAACTCCTACCAAAACTAATTCTATATCAGAATATAAGTATACGATGCATAAATGAAATCTGGAAGTCATCGCACAATCCTGGTGGAGAAACAAAACCCTTAGGCACACTTGTTACTATGCTAGTTTTAGGTATACTACTGTGATGGCCGAATAATTTTGGGGAGGGACTGTGAAATCAACAAAGAGATCAATTCTGGAAGAATAACAAGAATAACTTAGGAAAAAGAATTCGAATCTATAATGACAAACCATTTTCAGAAATATAGAGGAGAATGTTAAACACAGAAAGTGACAGATTAGAACCCATATCCACAACAAAATAAAATCAATACATAATGATCATATTACTTAAATGGAATGACTGTCTAGATATCACAAATCCAACCAAGTGCAAGATTGGCATGTTTTTTCTATGTACCAAAATATTTATACAAATCAGGGCATACCCTGTATCAACTAATACAGAACTTGGAACTAAAAGCCTTCAAAGTATTAGGGACGGGACATAGCCTTGACCATCGGTGCATGTAAAACTTGAAATGACTTAGATGGAAGGGAACTGTTTTGGAACCCGAATACCTCTTGAATGAATGAAGAGGGAGTTTGCACACTTTGACATGACCGCACCTTCACAAAGTAATGTGAAACATTAAAATATATCCAACAGGAATAATATGATTAAATTAAGGAACAAAAACGTAATTAGAAAGGGGCCGGTGAAATACTTAACTGTAGTGGAGGGTTTCATAACCTTCATCATCACGCTAAACCGTGTGCCTCCCAGACTGAAAAGGGAAGAGGAGTTTGTGTCCCCCTGATGGGTACCCTCGCACATCAAAGGGGCCCATCATTAGTGATGAATACCAGTATTTAATCCAAAGAAACATTGCAGGACATGATATGCGTATAAAGATCATAAAGTAATGGTAAATATAAAACCCATGTGACATTTCAAACATAAACAGAAAGGATTAAAACACCTCCGGCCATTAGAACGTCGCTTCTAATCGATATAATAACACTAATGAACACATTAATTAAACACATAAATTTTCAAGATCAACCCTGTACCGAAAGGTCTGTTACGCACCGAAGTCAGGGAAACCTAGACATGACACTCTGTCATCTAAGAGACTAACCGATGGAGGAAACCAGGCCCAATAACAAAAGTTCAATAAAAAATAGAATATCTCGAATGAACATTTATAACAGACACCGTGATAAGTTCCTCCACAAGAGGAGAATAGCTCGGCCTAGACAGGAAGGCTAGTACAGAGAAAGGGGATAAAATGTGAAAAGACCTAAACCTTGCTAGAGTACCACCTACCCCTTTTTACAGTAACCTCGAAGTAAAATGAGAATGCTACCGAGGAATTGATCGGGAACTAGGAGCATGTAGAGACCTACTTGACGAGACAGAAAGATCTGAATGTATAAATAAAAGAACCATCAAGGGAAATCTTACCATGCATAGAGCTAATCGTCGAGAAGTTCCTTCCAAGATTTCCAACCATCTGGCACAGGGGCCGAATCACAAACTCATGACCATGATGCTAAAGCCAAACGGAAAATGGTATGATACGTTTCTTTCTCCTTCACCAAACCAAAACTAGAATGAAAGTGAAAACGCTGGAAAAACCTTTCACATGGAGTAATGGGGATTGGGTATTCGTACTTGGGCCATGTGAATATGGTAAGTTGTCAACATTGCATTGGGGCATGCAGTTCAAGTACTGAAACGAATAGACTCATCTCAGAGCATCTTAAATGTTGCAGACAGGTCTTTAAGGAAAGATGGTTCTGACCTCTATCAGTTGCTCAGAATATTAATGACAAGGTACACTGGGTAGCCTATGTAGGGTTACTTTTTCGTCTTACTATACTAGTTATGTGTTGAACCTAACCACCATCGCTTTAAGCATCCAAAGTGGATAGCCTAATATCGTTAAGTACTGGAAATTTCCTAGTGGCACAATGGTAATCTAACCTTACCAAGTTTATCCTCTGAGCGCTTTATTTCATGGTGCAAATTAGTGTCCGATTTTATGCCCAAATAGTATCTGTTTAAAAGTATTCCGAATAATGTTAACCTCTTCTTGTAGACCCTATAATAATATATATATCAGAACGAATGTTATAAGGCCTTACATCTACAACCATTGCATTAATATGATAGTGGTTCTAAGCAGTTACATCTCCATATCATAAAGTGGGGTTTGGAAACAAAAACAATGGATAATACCAAATTGCAATGAAACAAGATATCCCTAGCTATGTACCTGTGTTCGTATATAACTCAATACCGAAATAGGAAGAGGCGACTATATGTTAAAATAGGATAGAGAAGTAAAAGGCAATAAGACTGTTGTACATTATGGTTGACGAATGATTTAAAACTTTAAAGACACAAAATCAACTCAAAGTACCCAATTTAAAAAAAAAAAAAATTATGTAAATTTTGAGGTACATTACAACCACACCCAAGTTTCCAAAGTCTCAAAAACCCTTATACACATCATAGGGACTATATAGATAAACTGACATATAGTTTATATATGAATAGGTACTTGATATTTTTCTTCTTTATGAACCACTGCATCTTCTTTTAGTCTTGAAAACCGATTTTGTTGTTTTATGAACCTTTGAATCAAATTAGCATTCACTAACATACCCTTGAATAGGAAAAGGATAATTTCAAAGAGTATCGAGGATACATTGTATAATAATTAAGGGAATTGAGGTTGGAGATGTTTCACAAGGATAAAATGAACACATTTTTTGTAGTTGGGTCTATTGAAAGTCCTATGCAATTAAGGAAATAAAAAAAATTGAGATAGGTTTATTTTTTATTTGTTGGGTATTTGGATGGTCAAGATTACATGAAGATTCCTTAGATGGGGTGCTAAATTTGCATGCGTGAATAAATTCTAGTGGATTTCTCGAGTCGCCACCTAGTACCTCGTGTATTTACCAAGGCTAGTCGCTATCAAGGCTCTTAATTCCCTCGCAAGACATTCCCTATAGACCTCTAATTTTTTGAGTATGGTGATGAATCGAATATTTGGCTCTAGTACTTCTCATTCATTTGGGATTAATGCAACAATTATGAACAATGTCAATGCTCCAGATGATGGGTCAATTTTCCTATACAAAGGCCCATGCGAGGCTCTTCTGGCCATGTAATGTACTCAAATTTCCAATAAAAAAAAAATGTTTCACTCTTACTCTTATTTGCTTGTCTCTAAAAGTACAAAGATATTTCACAGTAATTACCTAGAATTACACTATCACTTCTAAGCGTTACTCTTTTTACTCTTAGTAATATATGCCTGATAACTTGACACCTATTGTCAGAAATTCCCAAATACAGTAATTATTTTGAACCTCACTGATCTGGATTATTTTCAGCATGAAATAACAATGGAGATATAATAAAGAGATGTACATAGATATCTCATATATACAATAATATAACATAAATATATAAGATATTCAACCATAAACACATAGATACAGTAATACACAATTTATATTAATGAGTGAAATGTACAGGAGCATTGTAAGGAGTAAAAATTTTAAAGTTACTTGGAATTTGACTAGAGACAAGTGCAAAGCTCAGTCATTTTTCTCCTGTTTCAACGACTATACGAGGTTCAAGAAAAATCCCCGATAGATCATTTTTTGCATGATGCGTGTCATGTGTTTCTCTTCTTGATATTTTTTGCTTGATTCTTTTTGGTGCGAAGATTCAACACTACAATGTCGAATTTAATTAATTTGTTCTCTGACTCCGATAAACTTGAAGGCACAAAATCATACAAGACATGGAAACGTCTCATTGAAAGCACTCTCATTTATAATGAACTTTGGCGTGATATATGTAATGAAGATACTAATCCAAATAAACCTACAGATGCAACCACACTAGCGAAATGGGAAATTAAAAATGCCAAAGCATTATCACTCATCAAATCTTCAGTTAATGATGAGATGCATATCCACATTGAAAATACTACTGATGCATGGTCTGCTTTGAAAATTTTAAAGGATTTATTTGATACTCAGCCTAAATCAAAGAAAGTTGATCTTCAATTAAAGTTGCTCCAACATAAATTGACTGAAGAAGGTGATGAACATGAATATATTTCCAGACTTAAGAAAATTAAGCAGAAAATACTAAATGATGGTTTTCAAGTAGTAAATGATAGTTTCATGACCACAATTTTAATTACTGGATTGCCTTCTTCCTATACACATTTTTTAGAAATTTTACAAGTAAATGGAAAGTTAGACAAGCTTATGTTTGATGAGCTAAGTGAAATGTTATCTCAACACAACAAAACTTTGGAAAGAAAAATCAAGTTGGGGAAGATGTTTTTTTTACAGAAGGCAACATAAGTAAATCTTCAACTGAAAGTTCTAGAAGTAGAGGAAGAGGAAATTTTGTACAAGGTCATGGTCAAAGCCAAAGTAGAGAAAAAAACAATTCAGACATGAGAAATTTTCAGGGCAGAGGAAACAGTCAAAACATAGGCTATTTTCAAGGTAGAGGAAGCAATCAAGGCAAATGGTATTTTCAAGGAAGAGGAAATAGTCAAGGCATAGGCTATTTTCAAGCCAACTATCAAGGTAGAGAAAAAACTCCAAACAGAGGTCAAAACAGAGGCAGAGGACAGAATCCTAGCATAGGAAGAGATTTAAGTCAAATTGTTTGTAGAAGATGTAACAAAGTTGGTCATTATGGAGAAGATTGTCGAACTTGCATGGATAAAATTTCCAAGTTTCATCAAAACAAATCACAATTTTCAAATGATCGAGATGATGATGGTTCAGAATATGTCTTTACCTCATCTTCAGTATTATAGATTTCCATCGATTTTCAAAGTGATTATGAATGTTCTTGGATTTTAGATTCAGGAGCATCTCAACACATGACTTTCAGACGTGACTTCTTTTGGAATTTTCAAGAATGCCATCTTAATTCCATCTTTCTTGCAGATAATACCAAGCATACTCCTTATGGAAAAGGTGTAGTTAAAGTTTATTTACCTATTATTGGAGAAAGAATGATTTCAAATGTATGGTATGTACCAACCTTTAAAAAGAATTTTTTGTCTTTAGTCACAATTCAACAAGCAGGACATCAGGTGATTATGGAAGATGGCTTAGTTAAGATTAATTTAGTTAAACAGAATATGAAAAAAATGATGACAGGTTATGAAGATGAAAAAATATTAAGGATGAAAGGGACAGTTAGTCCAAGGCACTCTGATTTTGCAGGAGCAGTAATTTCAGGTATTTCACCTATAAGATTGTGGCATGTGAGATATGGACATCTCAACTTTGAAAGTCTCTCTCAATTGAAAAATCAAGGGATGGTTAAGGGACTTCCAACTTTCAAAAAGGAAAATGAAAAATATGAAGCTTGCATTTATGGAAAAC
>JASDQU011507809.1:0-22734 GCA_032191745.1 Picea mariana
ATAGGTGCACCCCAACCTCTTACTTATACTTTTTCCTTCTGATTCTCTGTTGAGTTAGGTTACTCCCATGGTTAATTTCTATTCTTCTGTTGAGTTATCTTTTACTCCCTTTATCCTTTTTCTTTCTCAAGTCAACTTAAAAATATAACTTTAGTCTAGTTGACCTTCCCCCTTAGTGTGAGACTATGACCTAATGGGGGTGCCCAAGCCACTGAGTCTCCTCATCACCTCTCTAAGAGGTGGGGGACATTACAATGTTGCAGATAACAATATAAAGATGTACAAAGCCTGATTTGTGTCCAAAAGATTCTCCCAGGAAGAGGGAGAAAACTATGACGAGACACTTGCTCTAGTAATCAAAGAAATAGTTCCAGTGTTTGTGAAGACAACCAGAACAACCATGATTCCAATACAGTATGAGATTCAGAGGGAGCAGTCCCTGTATTTGAGTTTGAGTTGCCTCCATGAAAGAAGAAAAGCTACCTTCAGTATCAACCACTCTCAGTTTTAGATGAAGCTGTTGCCATGATAGAATAGAGGAGCTACTCTCAGAGTTTAGCATTTATAGTGAGAACAAAGCAGTCATTCTCAGCTTCAGAAATAGCAGCGACAGGTGCAGAGTCCCGGTTCCAGAAGGAACAATTGCAGAAAAAGTAGAGGACATACTCTCAGGCAGTGAGACAAACAGTGCTTTGTAGAAAGCACATAGAACCAACATATGATTATGCAGATTGAGTTGCAGTTGGGTACAATGTGTTGTGAAAATTTGGTTTCGAAGTACAGGATAGGAAGACTCATGTCTGCAAGTTGAAGCAAGCTCTAAGAGCTTGGTACGACAGGATTGATAGTTTCCTGATGAGCTTGGGCTTTACCAAGAGTAAAGTTGATCCCAACCTTTACTTCAAGATTGAGAATGATGGACCAGTTATATTGCTGCTATATGTGGATGACTTATTCTTGACAAACGAAGAAAAACTCATCACATATTGTAAGAAGAAGCTTGCTGCTGAATTTGAAATGAAGTACCTAGGTTCGATGCACTATTTTTTAGGTCTTGAAGTATGGCAGAGCCCAGAAGAGATTTTTCTTAATCAAGGAAAGTATGATGTGGAAATTCTGAAGAGATTTGACATGATGGACTGTAGAGCCATGTCCACTCCTAGAAGCATGTCCACTCCTATGGAGACGAATCTGAAGTTATTGGCTGATACTTCATCAGAAATAGTTGATGTTACTCTATACAGACAAATGATTAGTTCGTTAGACTAGATATATGCTTGGCTGTGAACACCTTGAGTGAGTATCTGGTGGAGCCCAGACGTTTTCACCTTGTAGCTGCAAAGCATGTGATGAGATACCTTAAGGGTACGTTGGACTATGGACTTTGTTATACTGGAGATTGTGACTTCAGATTGTATGGCTATATTGATTCAGATTAGGCTGGAAGGGCTTCAGACAAAAAAAGCACTTCAGGATGTTGTTTCAGTTTGGGGTCAACCATGACTTCGTGGCAAAGTAGGAAGCAATCCAGTATTGCTCTCAGTACGACAGATGCAGAGTACATTGCAGCATGCTCCGCCAGTTGTGAAGCCATATGGCTTCGAAAGTTGTTGACAAGTCTATTTTGACCTAGAGATGGATGCTACCGTGATCTTTTGTGATAACCCGAGTTACATAAAGATGACAAAGAACCCAATGTTCCACGATAAAACGAAGCACAATGAGATCCGGTACCACTACATTCGTGACATGGTACAGAAGAGAGCTATGAAGCTCCAGTATGTTGGCACAGATGAGCAGGTAGCAGATTTGTTGACTAAGCCTCTGTCTCGTGTGAAGTTTGAGAAATCTTGAGACAAGCTTGGTGTATGTAATGATCCCAAGCCATTATGCAATGATCATCACGGTTTTGGTGTCTTTTTAAAACTTTTACTGGTTGTGGTATTTCGTCAAACAATTTGTTGATCTATTTGTTTACTTGTGTTTACTTGCTGAATGGCCTATTGATTTCGCCCTTAGGGTTTACTGATGTGTTTATATGTGTGTACGCAGCAAATAACAAGAAGGGACGACCATGGAACATACCTCAACCATATGCAATATGATAGACAAGCCAAAACATCTCAAACTGCTTTATTCATAAAATAGAGAAACTTGCTACAATGAAGATGCCAATCTGGAATGCTCAACAGATGGCCAAGAAGATAGACAATAGAGTTGCTACAAAATGCTCCCGACAATACAAAATAAGCCTCCAAAGGCTGGATAAGAGATGAAGACCAATGCCAAGTGCCAAACCCCTCAAGCTGGAAGATGCCACGCCCTGCTGCAGTGCTGAAGCTCCTCAATATTTCGGCCCTGCTGTCAAATATGTCCAATCACCCCCAGAAAGATGCCAACTGATAGATCGACCAACTGTAAGGACAACCCAGGTGTCCAAATCTCCAAATCCACTCTCAAACCCTGTAGATCCAAAACTCCTCCACTGAATGGTGCGCCCCACTGGATGACTGAAGCCCTAGATAATTCGGCCCTGCTGAAGGAGGCCTCCAAATGCTCTATAACTCTCCAGAAATATAGATCGAGACACTGCAAGTCACTAGGTGAAGTCTCAGGGTCAGATCTGAAGTGTAACTTCTCCAAACTGACTAGATTTGAATCTCAGAAATGCCCTCCTCCTCTTCAATTCGTTCCAATGCTCTAGCAATTCATCTGTACCATAAAACTCTCTCAGAAAGCACTAGGAATGATGGTGAAGACCCTGCAAGAAGAACCCAAGTGATGGAATCTCCAAAAACCTTGCCAATCTTCTACAACGAATCTCTCTCCAAGGATGGTGCGCCCCTCTTGCTGGAAACCCTCAACTGGTGCGCCCTCTCTCTATCTGCACATGAAACTACTGTAGAATCCCCCAACTGAGTAGATCTGGAACTAGAATGGTGTGGGAGCGTATTGCATCTCCGAGACCAAGCTTGGGACAAGCTAGGTGGAATCTTTCACCACCGAATCGTCCTCTAGGGTTTGTTAAGTCAAAACCCTCAAAACCCCCAATGCTGGGCTCACTAGCTAAAAGCCAGATATCAAAATAAGATCCTACCTGAATGAATGAGAAGAGGTCCTTGCCTTTCCTTTATACTTTTGGCTCACCTTGTCCCTCCAAAGTGACTTTCATTTTATTAATATTTAATTAAATTACTTTAATTAATTAATTAACCTTTTTACCTTTGAAAAGCTCCTTATCTCTCCTTGTGGCTTCCCTGGCCACTGAAAGTCACTTCTAGCCATCCCATCTTGTAGTGTTGCTCCTCCCAATTCCAATGAGCTATTACACTGAGAGGTTCCTCCAAGTAATGTGCCCAAAATGACCTCTTCAGTGAATTCCATTGACTTATAGCTCAAAATAGTCAAAATCATGGAAATCGTCGGAATGCAATGAAACCAAAGCCAACCTGTGCAGAATGGCTCATAATGATGGAATATGATCATCAATGCAAGCTGGACCCCACAATGCCTCTCAAATACCCCTGTACTCGCTATAACATCCATATGGCTACTCTGGTCATCATAAATCTCTGCACTGTGATGATGTCCCAAAGTGGGGACATTACAGTGTAGTCTGAAAAGACTTCCCTCGAAAGGAGGAGTGACGCTAATGATACTATGGTATCTTGACCACCAGCAGGGCAGCTCGTTAGGATTTATATCCTAGGGGATCGATCATCCCTGGACAGATCCCGTAAGGTCCGGATGGACGGTATGTCGGAGTGCCTATGTATGTATATACTTGCTGTGGTCACTAGTGTGGCAACTTGTTAGGATTTATATCCTAGGGGATTTTATTACCCCTGGACAGATCCCGTAAGGTCCGGATGGATGGTCTGTCGGAGTGCCCACTGTTGTTGTTGTTGTTGTTGATGCTCCTCTCTCATTTTGTTGCCATTGATGTTGTTGTTCCAGCTTTGTGCTGTTGATGTTGATGTTCCAGCTTCATGCTGTTGATGATGATGATGTTACTCCAGCTCTGCGCTGTAGATGATGACGATGCTCAATTTCTACTGATGTTGAAGATGAGAAAAACTTTTGATGATTTTAGATATGATAGACAGTGTTCCAGATGTTGATGACGATGTCTCCTCCTCTTGATGTTGTATTGAGTCCAGTTAGTTGTTATTGATGTTGTCAGTAGAATACCCTTCTTGTTAAGAGGGAGTGTTGAAATATTGTAACTAAGAAGAATATTCTACCTAAGAAGGAGTGTTGAATAATATTGTTATATTATATTTGTTAATTAGTCCCTATTGTGCCTTTGTAAAAGTCAGCCCTATTGTGCCTTGACAATAGGGCCCAAACCTAATTTTACGCTGGGTAAATGTAAATTAAGAGGGTAAAGTGACAGGTCGGCTCATACCTAATTTTAGGTTGGCCAGACCAATATTTATAAGGGAGGCCAACGCCTCATTTGGATACTTAGCTCTGTAGTACGCAAGTCTTGGAGGAGAACCTACTGCATCTAGGTGTGACATCAAGGAGGGTTCTTGGGCTATGTCTTGATATCTCTTGGTTAAGTAGTGCGCTACTCTTTCCTGGTGAAGGAGTAGAGGAGGATCTTCTGCTTTGATTTTGGTCTATCTATATTGAGGAAGTTTTTGCTGGGTTTTCTTCCTCATGAGGGTTTCCCAGGATAATTTGTGTGTCTCTATTGTTTCTGTGATTGCCTTTCTTTCAGTGATCTTATTTATGCAGCTAATGTGCTAAATGATTATAGGAATAAAGAAGAACCATAATTGCTAGTTGTATAAGTAAAATATCAACATATACTTAGCCTATATTAGATATTCAAGACCAGAGGAGGTACATTACAAATTACTACCACCCAAAATGCTTTGACCACAAAGCATTAGTAAGCTAGTTAGCCACTCGAACAATTTGTGAATACTAATCATCGTATGCATATGTGTTTGTACTTTGTTATGGAGAGTTGGTTAGCTTGGCAACAAGTAATAATCATGTTGCGACTTTTTTCTTCTATGTTTTAGTGTTGGAAGGTTGGCTACTGTTATGTTCTTGTATTTATAATTCTTAGCTTCATCGTCACCATCCTTATGCAAAAGGTAATTGGCATACATGGCATAGCTAATGTGATCAATACCTTTTCAGTCATCTTGAATGGAAAATATTTGCCAGGCATACAACCCTCTACTGTGGTTTTCACCAACGATTCTCCTATAAGAATGTTGTTAATATAGATGCATTGTAAACCTGCTCAAATACAAATACCCCATTCCTTTGTGATGTGAAGTTCAGAGTGGAAGTGTACCAACCGATCTCTTAATGCCACCAAATGTTCGCCTAGTAGGCTAAAAACATCAACAATCCCCATTTTGGTTCTGCATATGAAATGCTTCAGTGGATAAATCAAAAATAGAAATTTCTCACCATAAAAATTGATGAAGATATTGCCAATAGCCCAAGACATCAACCATCCATCAAGAAATCATCCATAAAGCATTGAAAAATCCATGATGAAGCCTCCAAGCAAAATCGCACCATCCAAAATACTCAATAACACTAGTGTAGCGAAAATCCTAGGCAAGAGAGAGATAGTATTATTCCAACAAAAAGCTTTGTTCCAAATTGTAATGTTCCCAACCAATATTGCTTGGAACATTGAGGTTTTATGTGTTTTCTGGTTGTGGTATTTCGTCAAACAGTTTGCATGATTGTCTTCTCAAGTGCGCTATGAGGGTTTTATTGAGTTTTGCAGCACATAAATAATAGGAGTATAATAATAATGGATACACAATAGGATGCAATAAGAAGTAACACAGGAAATAGCCACAAATACCTCAGATCTGAGTTTTATTTATGATAATAGTTGTCCTCATACAAAATGGAGCAGATCTGGAATACATATAATAGAATAGACCGTGTGGCTGATGATGCCTCCAAGATACAAGATAGAGATGAAGATCTAGGCTTCCAAAAGCCTCCTCAAGTTGAACACCAAAGATCTAGAAGATCCCACTTGTCCCTAACTGAGATGTGATGTCCTCCCTAGCACATTGCGCCCCTCACTAGCTGTAGCAAGCCAAGAAATCGGCCTCCAAGGATATGGCCTCTGAATCACTGAAACAAACTACTAAATGATAGATCGGGGAATAAGACAATCCTCTGATGAATCTCCTAACTATTGGGTGAGATCTCACCCTCCAAAATACCAGATCCAAGATGAAGAATGTGCCCTCCTAAAGAGCAAATGCACCCCACTAGAAGCTAGACTGAAATGGCTGAAGAATACCCTCGAATACTGATGCAAAGAGGCGCCTTGGGGATAACTAAGACCTCTGAAGAGAGATCTCTCTTAGATCTGAAGTCTACGAACCTCCACAAACTTCTCACTCAAGAAAGTGCGCCCTAGCTCTGCAAAAATCTATCTGAAATGTGCCCTGCTTCCTAAACTGCCCTTGTAACTGAATGGTAACTAATGTAGAATGGTGAGGGATGGATCTTTCACCTCCGTGACCAAGCTTTGACCAGGTTGGGTGGCATCTTTCACCACCGAGCTGATCTCTAGGGTTTGTTCAGTCAAAACCCTCAAAACCCCCAAGTGCATGGGCTCTCTAGCAAGAATCCAGACATCAAAATGATAATCAACATCATGAGAGAATAGAGGCCCCTATCTCTCTTTTATCCCCCCTATTCACCTTTTCCCTCCAAGTGACTTTTACTTTATTTTTATTATTCTTTAATTAAATCACTTTATTAATTAATTGGCCTTTTTTCCTCTAAAAAGTGATTTATTTGTCCCTATGGCTTCTTCGGCCACTGAAAGTCACTTCTCATCATCTAATCCTGTAGTGCTCTTTCTCCCGATTCCGATGAGCTATTACACTAAGAGGTTTCTCCAAGTATTATGCCCAAAATGACCTTCTTAGTGAAATTAATTAATATATGACCCATAATAACTCAAAATCACAGAAATCGTCGGAATGCAACGAAACCAAAGCCAAGCTATGTGGAATGGATCCTGATGATGAAATATGATGAATGATGCAAGTCGGGCTCAATAAAACCCCTCAATATCTCCTGAGCTTGTTGTCACCTCCATCTGGCTACTCTGGTAGGCATAACACTCTGTAATATAATAATGTCAAAAAATGGGGACATTACAGTCCTCCCTGCTAGAACATTGCTTGTACTCAAGCAATTTCCGAATCAATTTGTATATGATACCCGGATCCCATATCCACCTGTGTGACCTGTAGTAAGCTCTCCTCAAGACACGACCCCTCTAAGTGATCACCATACATGATGACCCACTGCTCCTGATGAGTAGAATGATTGTGTGCACCCGATCCTCAGTCAACTCCCCAAGCAACTACACTTCTCGGATCTCGACCCCATCAAACTCCGGACTACTTAACACTCCAATCCCTGGATCCCATATCAAGATGTGAACTGTAATGCCCTGTGAAGTATAGTCTTGTAAGATATCAACGCCATGAGTCTCCTGCAAAATTAACACACGACCTCCACCCAAAATGAGTCTGTCCTCCAAGACGATACCAAACCCAACACGGCCTCCACTGACTGAACGTGTTGCTGCCATAGTGAGGTACTACCAGACCTCAACGAATCATCAACAAGTGATGTGCTCCCCCGAAAACTGAAGCTCAATGGAAAATAAAAGTGATTTTCCCTTGCAAAGATCCACTTGCCTCCATCAGTGAATGAAATGTCCAACCCTGTAATCCCAGCGTTCCATACTAATCTCTGAAAGGGACCATCACGCTGATGCTGCACTACTCTGATCATGATTGTCTGCCCAACGTATACATATTGGATACCCCACTCTTGGATCCTCATGCTAAATACCTGTGTGATAATTGGGCCTGCTATCAAGAAGCTGAACCTGTAAAGGTATCCCTGTGGAACCAAAATCTGTCCATCCATCGCCATACTCAATCACGAGTATCAACAGGGAGAACTTGTCTCGCCACATAGAACAAATCCCAGCAAGTCCTCTAAAAATAATCCAAGAGTGAAGTATGCTACTCTCTGGCGCAACCCGGACCATCATAAGATGAAGCAAACTACTGACCAGATGGACTCTCGGATCCCATGGAAAATTTGGAAGTTCATCACTTCCAATCCCCACTAATTGCCAATGTGCTGTACTGATAACTGTTGGAAGCCCTCTATCCTCATCCCATTGAGAATATGAATCTGTATCAACCTCTGAGATATCCTCTGTCCCATGGTCTAAGATGTTGATGAATGCAACAATGTGATACATTCTCCAACTTACAAACCTGTGAGGTGTGGATCATTGCAACTATGTGAAGCCTTTCTCTCAACTTACAAACCTGAGAAAAATCCCCTAAGAAGGGTACATGGTTCTTGCTTGAGACAGAGCTAGGAACGTAGAGATGACCTCCATTTAGAGAGTGAGAAGAAATCCAGTTGATTATCCAGTGGGAAAGGCGATCTGATGAGTTGGACGTGCCTGTGGCTGAGCACAAGGTGAACGTGTGAAATCCCAAAGTGCTGGGTGCATTGTCATGTGAACAAAAATGAAGATGATGTGTTAGCCTCCTCTGAGTAGCAGAGTTGACGAGAAAAATCTAGATGATTCTCCTGTGTGAGGCAGCGGGAAAGAAGATCTGTAGAGTGGACGTGCCTGTGGATGAGCACAGGTGAATGTTTGTAGATCTGGTTCTTCTGTGTAATGCAGTGAGCCGGAGCTATGACATCCCTATGGATGTGCCCCTAGTGGATGAGCACTAGTGGGTGTATCAGATCTTTGCTATATGTTGTTCAAGAGTCAGACCTCCCTGTAACCCTAATTGTTATGTAAAGGGTATAGGTCGGCCCCACCTTAATGTGATTAATAATAAATGTAAAAGATAATTAATATGGTTAATAATAATAATAATAATAATAATAATAATAATAATAATTATAAAGTGACTTAGAGAGGTCGGCCCTGTTGAGCCAATAGATGCCTTTGTTGATTGGACAAGTCTAATATAAGTAAGAGATGATTCCCCATTGTGGAATCATATCTTACTTGTGAGTTTGGAAATTTCAGAGAATACACTTCTTTGGCAAAAGGTGCGCACCTCTCTTGGGCGCTAGAGTTCTAGGGTTTAAGCACCCTCTTGTGTGCTAGGTCTTTCTTGGAGGTGAAGGTCTTTCTCTTGAAGAGTATAACAAAGGATTTGGCTGGGTTTTCTTCCCTTGTTGAGAAGGGTTTTCTAGGATACATTTTGTGTTCTTGTGCATGGTGCTTCTTCTTGTGATCTTGATTGCTACAACATTTATGGTTATGGTTAAATGATAAAATGGAATAAACTTCATGCTTAACCTAGCCTATTGAAAAATCAACATAAGGTACTCTCCATCACGCCCAAGGCCTCAACTGTCTGTCTCTGATGATCCTCCCCTATCCTGATGTATGTAATAAAGTCACTCCTGTCAGGAGGTCTCTGCCTATCGACTCTCCATGTCCCCTCACACTGTTTATCTCCCCCTGTGCTGCTGTCAATGATGAAAATATCGGGAAAGGCTAACATAAATGACTGCAATTGTCTGTAGGCTTGGGAAGTGTCATATGCTTTGGTCAATCCCAAGGACTGGTCCAAAAGCTCATCCACTGGTACCCATGGTGAATAATCATCTGTACTCCTCACTAAACTCCAACCATCGAGTACAAAAGTCGATAACCCCACAACCTGCTGGTCAATCACTCTCCCTCCATCATCACTCGTATAATTGCTACTACTGTGAAGGTGATCTCCCAGAACTATGTACTGCTACAAGGGAGAGGAATCTCCATGCTCCACTAAGTATGTCTCCTCCCTGCAATCCAATGCGTCCCCTTGAATCCCAATGTACACCTCTGCAGGCCTTTGCGAACTAACTCTCATCATCATATGTCCCTGTATACTCATGCAAGCCTCTGTATCCTCTTGCATTATCATGTATCCAAGGTGTACTGTTGGGTCAACCTCTATATTGATGTCATCCACTCCTGAAACACCAATGGAAGTGTCCTCATAATTGCCCCTGGCTCTGGAATACCCAGGTATATATGTAAGACCAACTGTCTCAGAACCCCTCATGAATGGTGGTCCCTGTGACACATAGATATCCTCCAACGTCTCCTAGTCACATCTCTCCATATCCATCGATGAACTTGGGTGTCCCTCATGCACCTTCATCAACTGGTGCTCCTCTACCAAACCACCAACATCCTCTAGCAATGTGGCTAAAGGATATATTTGACTCACTGCTGAGATAAATGTAGTGGATCTCTGACTAGTCTCCTCAAGGAGCTCCTCTAAACTAGACCCTGATTCTTGAAGGGCTGTATGTGCGCCTTCCAAGAATCCTTGTATGCTCACCAACTCATGAGTGAGTCGGTCCACCTCAACCTCCTTCTCCCTCAGTGCCCTGTGATACATATCGCCAACCTCCAATAGGTAATCCCAATCCATTAATAACTGTTGGTAGTCGACCCTCATCACAATCACTCTCTCACCGAGTGTATAGAAGTCATCAATGGCAAGTCCCCCATCTGAACTATCATGTGCCATCGAGGCCCTCCAACAATATCCTGCCACCAATGCGTGTGTATCATCAATGCATCTAGTGGTTGCCATGATCATGTCCTCACTGACTCTCAACTCTCTTGTCAAGTGTCGTGACTCCTGATCACAATCTTGCTGAGGTGCTACCTCATGCCCCTCACTGCTAGTGTCAACAATGGAATCCCCAACAACACACTCCTCAAAAGATAAGGCACTGAACTGCCCACTGTCCACTATGCTAATGAGTCCTATATGCCACTGCACATCATGACCAAGTGCTACCCCCATTTAAATTGCACTGTATCCTGTATGGGCAGCTGTATCCTCCTATGCACTCACCCTGCTAATATCATTTGTGCATGGATCCCATATAGATGTGTCTAGACATGTGCTATGGTCATCCCGACCAATAAGGAGTGCATTCTCATCACTGTAGATCGATCCTGGAAGTAAGTATCCCAACAAGCTGTCAGTCTCCACAACCTGATCTATCAATGGACTCTCCAAAAGAGGTGACTCACTCTCCCCATACTGATAGGTATGTATATAATCATTTATCTACAAGTCATGCCTCTCATCCTGGGTCTGCAGATCTACATGTCCCTTGTGTTCCAATACTACACAAGGCTCCTCTACCTTCTTCGGAATGTCACTGATATCCTCGTGTGTCATGTCTAACATAAATGTTCGAGAAGGTAAGGACTGTGTCACGCTCATCTCCATGGGAAGAACACTATTCCCTACACATGATCTCATACCAGGTGCTAACTTATTTGAATCCTCATAAGGGTCACCACTATGCTGAAGTGTTTAATCCTCATTATTGTCTGATAGGGAAGCTAAAGAACGTGCGCTATCATCCTGTCCATCCAACTGTCCATCAAATGCGCAAGAGTCTCGTGACTGCTCTAATGAGGCATCTAAGGCCTCATCCTCGTACTCATCCTCCTCATCACTATCATAGTGCACCTCAATGTAATGCCGTCTCCCTTTACCCCTTCATCTGTGATTTGGCTCCCAAAGCTCTTTGCAACTGTAGCAAAGTTCCCTGCTCCTAATGGGTGTAGGCTCAATCTGTGCTCCTGTCAATCCACTAATTTGTGGGCATGTATCCTCTTTCCCTTGTCTACACCATGCTCTACTATTATGTATTTCTGATATCCACTCATATATGGCTATATCCAATTCTATCTGAAGCTTTTCTTGGTTATCCATTTTCTTAGACTACTGAACAACGTGCTACTTGCTCATTCTGCAATCAAATATTTTATCGTTATGGAAGACCCCTCAGGCTGGGAGGAATCTACGCTCTGATACCACTGTAATGTTCTCAACCAATATTGCTTGGAACATTGAGGTTTTATGTGTTTTCTGGTTGTGGTATTTCGTCAAACAATTTGCATGATTGTCTTCTCAAGTGTGCTATGAGGGTTTTATTGAGTTTTGTAGCACATAAATAATAGGAGTATAACAATAATGGATACACAATAAGATGCAATAAGAAGTAACACAAGAAATAGCCACAAATACCTCAGATCTGAGTTTTATTTATGATAATAGCTGTCCTCATACAAAATGGAGCAGATATGGAATACATATAATAGAATAGAGTGTGGAGCTGATGATGCCTCCAAGATACAAGATAGAGATGAAGATCTAGGCTTCCAAAAGCCTCCTTAAGCTGAACACCAAAGATCTAGTGTTGATATTATGGTAGCTGCGTGAGGTATTAACCTCTACGTGTAACCTTTGACGAGACAAGAATATTCTGGGAAGCAAGAGAAACCCTAAAACGTTGGAAAATAACCCTAGAAGACAAGTCGACTCAAGAGAATAATTAATATTGAGTTATTAGTCTCCAGGAAGAGAAGTCGGCCCAGTTAAGTCACTTGGAGGACTATAAATAAGAGGACACTAGAGCTCATTTGTCACTCTCACTCTCACAACTGCACAAGGACTAGTGGTGCGCAAGTTTGGAGAGGGAGTGCAACTGCAGTTGCTGCAACTAGCATCTTGGTTATAGTTTGGACTTTCTGCTTGGTTTCTGGTTATTCTTGCTTGGTGCGCTACCCTTGGAGAAAGGTGCGCTAGCCTTGGTTGGCTATTGGTCTGCTACCAGAATTATTCTGTCTGTCAAGGTTAAGGTGCTCGTGGGTGGCCTTTGTGCCTATGGTTGGGTGACAATATTGCTATATTGTCTATGGAAAAACGAGCACATCCCTTTATTTCTAATAGGTTTTGGGCCCACACTATCTTCAGACAGTCTTGTTGCCATCCTAATACACATCTGGGTTAACGTGGAAGAAACCTTCAATCCACTTGGTGTGTCCTTGGGGGCAAGTCTCAAGTCAAGGTGCTGTCACCTGATCCTCAACTCCTCTGTCTAGGCCAACTCCTAGCGAAGCCAAGGGGTGTAGTCCCTATAAAAATAAATCTAAGGCTTTTCTAAACTAAGAAAGAAAAAAAACTTAATCTAGGAGTTTATTTCTGAAAATAAAATTAGATCATTTAACACTTAGCATTTATCATCATCATAAAAAATACTTTGCTCATAAGACATTCATAAATAAAAGGATACAATATCTGCACAACTTAAGAGCATAAAAGAAAGTTAGACAAGATGCATAAGTGTAACTGCTCACATAAGATAAATAAATATGTACTTTTTAACCAATGCCTTAAAAGGAGTCGTGGGCAGTGTAGATCGATGATTTTATTAAGGTAAATTTTGTATTTAGTTAGTGAAGAGTGTTTGGCCCCTTAGGAAGCTTGTTCTCTTCTTGGACTTGCTGAGAGTTTACCGAAACCCAATGGTCTCACCAGTAAACTCACCAAAAGTGCTGGATGTACAACATGGTAAACCGTCTTACTTCGCAGGTCACTTTTAGGCCTTTTCCTCCCAATGAACTAACAACTGAAGAGATTTTCCTATTAAACTAGCAAGGTTTAATTACTTGATGAAAGCTTGAAATAGATAGATCATACACCCTGCTTTGTAAATAAAGTATTTGCACAAACACTTGAAAGTGTAAAGATGGAATTGCAACAATTAATTTATGTACCTTGCTTTGTAGTTGAAAAAAGATTGACAAGATACTTTAGGAAAATTAAACACTGTTGCAAGATTGATTGAAAAAAGGAAAGTACTTGAAGTATAGCTAACTAAGCATGTATGATAGATTAAGATTTGGTTAACATGCATAAAATTAGAGTGTTTGTAGTGTGTTCGATGTACTTGACTTGTGTGTTTGATTACTAGATTTTAAGCATGCATCAATCACAAAAATAAAAACCACACCAACAACACAAATCCCCTTAACGGGGATGAAGAAACTGGGCACAAAGGGCCCACTTTTATTGCACGATTACAATAGAGAACCAATGTTCTCTTTAAGCTTTTAGCTTCTTTAGAAAGAAAGGGATCCTTATACTTGGATCGTTTAGAGGAATACAAGAAAAAGATAGAAAAAATGAAAACTTCGTTTTGACGAAGTTGAAACCCCCCAGGGTGCCCCGAGAGCCTTGATTTTGCCCAAAACTAGCAGAATCTCCTCTTGGACCTGTATTTGCTCAAGAAAACAACAAGTAAACATAGTTAGAAATGATGATAAAAGATTTTAAACAATTAAATTTTTTATCAAAAATTTTAGAAAATTTTCTAAGGCAAAAATGCAAAATTTTTAGGCCTTTTGGGCAGTTTGCATGGACCTAACTTAGGCTCCTTTGAATGCTTCTGTTTTCTGTTTTAAAACAGCAAACATAAGGCAGCCAATTAGCTTGATCAAAAAATTAAAACCAAGCACAATCTTTGATCTAGATTCTAGGTAAAAAAACCAAGAAAAATGCTTAAAACTTGCCTAGATTTATTCTTTAAAATTGACAGATTATAACTTAGATCTAAAACAGCAATGCATGCAGACTTTAGATGTTTAAAAATGAAGTTTAGAGCAGCATGCAATCAAAGAAAAAGATAAGGGAAAAAAAATTATCAGTTTTCGGAGTTTCTGCTTGAGCCTGGGACTTTTGGGCTATGGGGTTCTCTTGATGTGAAGAAGAGGGAGCTCGATCTTTGAATCCCTTGGACGAAGACGATGGAAACAACCACCTATCGATCCTCCAAGCTTGAGGAACCTGCAACTATACACTTCAATCCTGCAATAAAATTGTTAAATGTCTTCCCTACACAACACAACTCACACACACATGTTAATTTAACCGAAGATAAAGCATGCAGTGTAAAAGTCTATGAAGTAAAGAAGCAATAAGATAAATCAAGCTAGATTAATCTTACCCTATTATATGATAGCATACCTTCAAGGCTTTACCAATTAATCACAAAACTGAAATGTAAAAAATACATGTTACCTCATGAGAAAAATTTCATTTGAGATCAAAAGCATCCACACATTTGAGTCCACAGCAAAATAGTTCCAAAGTCTTTCTTATTCCAAAATGATTACAACAGTATTACAATAGCTTGCCCAAGTCTGAACTAACTCAAGGAGGGAGGTCGACCCTGCTTAAATAGTAAATGGGGTGACAATTCCTAAGTGAGCATGCGCTAGGGTTAGGTTTAGGGTTTTGGTAATGCGTGGGTGATGAGGGAGTTGTGCACTAGTCAAAGGGTAGATGCGCTAGGGATAAGGGGAGTGGATGTGGAGTGGTGTTAGGTAAAGGGGAGTGAAAGGGGAGTGAAGGCAAGTGATGGGAGGTGTGAGTGGGAGTGAGGGGGAGTGAAGGTTTAGTTAGGGAATGCGTGGGCCCTTTAGGAGATGCGCCATGCTCTAGGAATGCGCAACCTAGGAGAAGGGGTCGAGTTCCCACATTGGGATCTCCTCCTGACTCCACGTCAGCTCAATCAAGTCAACCATATCTCAGATGAACTCGCCCACGTCTCCAGTCAACTAGGGACATGGAAAAAACATGTTCCAAACATGTTCCCCAGTTCTCCTAAAATTTAGGAGATTAATTTAATTACCCCTTTTCCGTATTTTTCGAGTAATTTTGTTTTTTTAGTGATAATAATCACTTTTTTACCTCGAAAGATGGGAAATAGGGGTTTACATGATACTCTAGATTGGAAAACGACTGTAAATATGACATCTGACAATGTTTGATGGCATACTTTTTACATTTATTGGCTTAGAATTAATAAATTCCATTTTTGCGGGAATTTAATTAATTCACTAAAAACTTAAAAAAAACCTATCAAACCTAGCTACAATTTCCAATTGACTCAATCAATATGTCCTAGTATGAGCTCATATACATTTAGACACTAGACATTGGATTTTCCATGCCAAAACCTGCTCGCCAACACATACTCCGGCTTTGGAGTTAGTCTTCTGAGTGAAAAAACTTAGAAATTATTTAATTGCTCACTAAGGCAAGCAGTAAAAATAATTAACGAGTAGAAAAAAACACTCCAAAGTATGTGCTCACTCCTGGTCTTGGGTGGCCAATAGCCTTTTACAATATCTCATACTTAGGACATTTATTACAATGGTGGAAATGCGGAAAAAATGGGTCTTTCATAAGACCTGCTGAACTTTGAAATATGCAAATATGAGCACTGATTGCTCATTCTGTGGCGGCTCTTCAGAAAATCCAGCTTGTGCAAACTGGTGGATAATATTGGCTCCATATGGGGACGTGTGGTTGATCTATAAATCTGTAGGAGACCATGCGAGAATCCATAATTACGCTTCCTGCATCATGGACACATGTCAGATATCATATTCAGATAAAACCAATATTAAACACAATTTGCAACAATATACAAGCACAAATACATATAATACAACAAAGCATATATACATGTGCATAAAATACAACAAAAGTGTTAGTATACATGTGCATATAATACAGAAAATAAATGATGTACATAAAAGACAAAGCATAAAGTACAAAGATAAGGGTTAGACAGTATGATACAGTAGATGCCCCCATGGGCATCAAATGACCTCTGTGAAGAACAACTTGAGAAGTTGGCYGTTGACCGGTAGGGCCAAATTCTCACCGTCCAACCTGTTTAGATAGAATGAATTTTTGCCAGCTGAACCCTGTATAATATATGGACCTGTCCATAAGCTGTCAAACTTCCCATGGTTACCTGGCTTTTCCCTTCTTTTATCCCAAAGAAGGACCGCATCCCCCTCTTGAAAGACTCTCTGCCGTGAAGACTTATCAAAAGTCCTCTTTATCTTGTCCTGATTCTTTATGCTTTGATCCAAAGCTTTCCGTCTGATTTCATCTAACTCTATCAACTTATCAATCCTGTTCCGCTGGAAATCTTCATCTAGACCATACTTTTGAACAAACTGATACACTGGAAGCTTAAGGTGAACTGGCAAGGTGGCATCAAGACTATAGACAAGCTCGACGGGGCTTTTACCGGTGGAACTCTTTTTGGTTATTATGTCCGCCCATAATGCAAACTTTATTTTGTTTTCCCATGACCTCTTATTATCTCCTACCGTTTTCTTAAGAATATTCATTAAGTTTTTGTTGCTGGATTTAGCAAGACCATTACCTTGGGGATAATAGTTTGAAGAGTGGGACAACACAATGCCATACTTAAAACAGAAAGAAGATAAATTTGTAGAACTGAAGGCCTTGGCATTATCAGTGGTAATCTTGGCGGGCACACCGAATCGAGTGATTATCCTACCTTCAAGGAAATCCTTGACTATTTTGTCGGTTGCATGCTTAGTGGGTATTGCTTCTACCCACTTAGTGAAATAGTCAATGGTTGTAATTATCCAAGTAAAACCATTACTTGAATTGTCTTTGAACTGACCTATAAAATCAAACCCCCACTGCTGAAAAAGAGCTTCGACAACCATAGGCTGAAGAGGCAAGGCTGCTAGCTTTTGCTTCCCTGAAAATAGTTGACACTGCTGACAACCCCTGACCATTTTGTGTACATCTGAGAAAATGGTTGGCCAATAATAACCTGCTCTGACGATTTTGTGGGTGGTAGTTTCAGTTGCAAAGTGTCCACCACAAAATCTTGAATCTTTGGTCAAAGTCAGTCAAAGTTTGACTGGTCAAAGTCAAAGGTTGATTGGTCAAAGTCAAAGTCAAAAGTTGACTTCTGGTCAAATTAATCTTTGTGGTCAAAGTTGAAATTTTAGAGTTTCTAGCTTGTTCTAATCATTGAATCTTCTGATTGAGTTTCTAATCTCTTATTGTTAGAAAGTAATGGATGTGCTCGTTTAACCATAGACAATATAGCAATATTGTCACCCAACCATAGGCCGAAGCCACCCCCGAGCACCTTAACCTTGACAGAGAATGATTCTAGACTAATGCATAAAGATAATCAAGACTGATCAGAAAGTCCAACCATAACCAATAGAAAGTCCAAGCTTAAACGAAAAAACCAGATTGCTGCTGTTGCCGGCTGCAGCTGCTCCCCAAACTTGCGCACTAGCCCAGTTCCTGCAGTGCACACTTCTTCCCAGCTGAAATTCTGAGCAGTGTGTATGAAATGAGGTCTGGCTACTTGTATTTATACTGTTTCCTGAGCTGTCTGGGCCGACTTCTCATTCTGGAGACTAAATACTTAATATTAATTATTTCCTTGAGCCGACTTGTCTTCTAGGGTTATGTTCAATGCTTTAGGGTTACTTCTTGCTTCCCAGAATATTCTATTCTCATCAGGGTTACATGTGGAGGTAAATACCTCCCGCAGCTACCATAATATCAACACTCCCTCCTAGCTAGGGAGGTATTGAAGGCAATGGTCTTGAGCACAAACATACCATTCAACCGGTAGCATCATTATAGTCGTATAGACTATCTCATGATTAGATCACGAGAACCATCATCATTATCAGTGCCATCTGACAATATCAACTGCATCATCTCTTGAAACCATACTCCATTTGAGTAATTAGACATGATGCTGAATAAGTCACTCACTCCAAAGAGTGATACAAGAACCATTCTTCTAATCCGGGCATATGTCCTAGAAGAATAAATGTCCTGGACTATTTTCTGTCTGGAGAATGTTTGTCCATCAGAACACTGACCATCCATCTAGCTGATAATCATTTTCAACACTACTGATAGTCTTCAAGGCAAATCATAACAATGTCATTCAATAGAACACAACTGTGCCTATCCATAGTAGTACACAACTACAATCCAATGGTATATTACCACACCAAGTACTAAATAGCACACAACTACTTGATCAGTGACACATAGTCACAACTAGTGGAACAAATCCACCACAGTGGCATACATCTACTGTCCAGAGACATACAGTCTTCATAGCAATCATATCATCTGATATCAACCTGCACAGAAAAACAATGTCATGATATAAACTGAATCATTTGGGCCATTCTTCCACTCACATCTGCGAGATCTGGAAGAGCATCTGCCCTCAGAAGGTAAAATATCAGTCATGAGCTACTGGACTATTCTTCTCAAGCATAGAAGAATAACTGTCCTGATTTCTGAGCCTGGACCATTCACCTATCTGGGCCATTCCTCCGGCACTAAACAAAGTGCAAGCTGGAGAGAATGAGTCTTCCCTAGGGAATGTCTGTCCCTGATTGCTAAACTTGGACCATTTCTCCGGCACTAAACAAAGTGCAACTTGGAGAGAATGAATCTGCCCTAGGGAATGACTGTCCGGACCTTTTCCTAAGGAAATGATTGTCCTGCACCAACCTCCAAAACAAACCATTTTTCGAGACTGCTCACAACTGTGAGCTTCGAAAGAATGACTGTCCAACGAGGCGGACCAGTCTTCTTGACCACTACTGAGAGTGACTGCCAAGAAGAAAGACTGTCCTAGAACATTCCCCCACACTGGCCACAAGGGGAATCGCTGTCTATGGTACATCAACAATCCATCGAACCATTTTCATTACGAAAATGACCGTTCGATCTGGACCATTTTGCGAACTGGAAAATGCCTGTCTGTCAGAAATCTCAAACCACTTTCCGAATTGGAAAGGAACTGCTCATCTTGGACCATTTTTCGAACTTGAAAAATGACTGTCCATAAATCAATAGCACATCAGTACTCCCTCCCAACCTGGGAGTCATCTCTTCCCTTTTAATAAGGAAGTCATCTCCACGAGCTTCAGCTTGTTTCTTGAGTACGCAAACTCTTTCATCTTGGACAGAGGCTTTACCAAAATGTCTACTATCTGCTCATCTGTGCAGATAGATATTGGAGAATCACTTCTCTTTTCTGGACTTCATCACAGAGAATGTAATGCTTGATCTCAATGTACTTCGGTCTTCCTGGAACATTGGTTTTCTCTGAGGGCTTCATATATCTCTGATCATTATAGTATATCATAGTTGGATTCAGTTCTTTTGTTTCCTGCTAGCTCATAACATCGTGGCAAAGCTCAAACTGGAACATATCCAAGTGGCACTTCTTCTGTCATCATGAGAGCTTGTCATGGATTGGAAATCCATCATCCTGAACTTCTGAGTAACCATTCTGATACAATATCTTTGTTATAGAAAGTTTTTCACCACGCTTCTGCTGTGCATTAGAGGCTCTGCACCAAGTTGTTTGAATCCATACAAGATCTTCTTCCATCTGCATACAAGAGTCTCTTTCTGGTATACCTCAAAACCTTGAAGTTGCTCTACATACACTTCTTTGTTCAATTACTCTTGTTGAGGAGAACAGTCCTTTCATTCATCTGATGTGAACTCTAATCCATGGATATTGCAGGAGATATAATGGCTCAGGTATGTCTGGTTACTGGAACAAGCTATCATCATAGTCTTCTCCCTCCATTTGGGAGAACCTTTAGTTCTGGATCTCGCAATGTTTCCATTCATAAATCTTCTATACACTGTTCCTTATCACAATTTCCGTTTCTTCTGCTTGATTGCTTCTAGAGGGTTCAGATCAAGCTGGTAGTCTTGTGATTCTCGATGACTGGTTGTTTTGGCTTTTCTTTCTCTCTTGGAATCTTCATGTTCTTCCTCATGTTTCTGTTTAGCTCTTGGGTCCATGGAGTTTTCTATAGATTCCGTGCCCTGAAGATTCCAACTTCTTCCTTTCATCATAGGATCATGGATGTGGATGGACAACCAGGGATACTTTAAGGCTTCTTTTTGAAGAAGACTTCTTCTAAAGTCAAATTGAACACGTGCTGCTTTTCATGGTTGCTACCATTGATGGGAACATGCATAGATAATACATAATCTTCAATGGATCATATTATCTAGGATTAGCTCCCTCCTAATCCTTGCTTCATGCATGAATGCATGCTCTTCTTTTGGAATTATATAATCGGCTTCCTCCATCTAAGAGAGTCCACGATTTTGTCTGCATCTTTATTGCCTTCTGCAGAGTGTCACAGGTCTCTTTCTAATTTCCTCTTGAATGCTGACTTCTTTCTGTTTTTACTTCTTCCATGTTTCTTCAAGTTTGATTATGATTTTGGCTTATCTTGCCGCTGTTACTTATGTTAATAGATTCCACATGAATTGTTACCAATGGTTGTTGATGTACTTCATCTTTTCATGTGTATTGCTTGACTTGTAGTCATCGTGATAACAATCCTTATCTTGTTATTCTTCCATAGGTATTGTTTCTCTTTGAATATCTTATCTTCTAAGAAATAGATATGCAAGATATGTACAGAAACTATGTAAACATGGTATGTACAAGGATTATGAAGAATATTGTTACCTTGTTTTAGAAGAAGTCTATTTTATCTTGCTTGGTCTTCTTTGAGGGTTCCCTTTCTTTGGCAATTGATGCTTCTTGTGTTTCCTTCCTTTTCTTTAACTCGGGACAATGATTCTTGTAGTGACCATATTTTTCGACAGTTGAAGCATTGTATATATATATATATATATAAATATATATATTTTTTTCGACATATCTTTTTCTTGATTTGGTTTCTTCTTGGAGCCAAACTTCTTTTTATTCTTTTTATTTTTGAACCTTGCTGTGAAGGCTTGATCATCGTATTCCTTTTGGGGTTTCTCTTTTGCACTAATCCTTGATTCTTCTTGTGCACAACAAGTCCAAAGTTCTTCAAATGTAGGATACTCCTTCCTTGTGTTCATGCTTGCGGCAAATGCATCCCATGTCTTGGGAAGACCATTGAGTACTATATTTACCAGTTCCTTCTCTGAAATGATCCCTTCAATAACTTGTAGTTGATCTCTTAACTGAGAGATTCTCACAAAGTATGATGTTATGCTATCATCATCATTCATTTTCATGTCACAGAGCTCATTCTTCAGACTCATTACTTGTCCAATGTTTCTGACTGAGAAGAGGTTTTTTAGGGCATCATACATCTTCTTAGATGAGTCAAGATGGGAGATGTAGGGTATCAAGTGGTCTTTTATAGAGTCCACTATGATACTCATGGCATTGATGTCACTATCTTTGAACTTCTCCAAAACTGCAACGTTCCATGGTTCCTTATCTTTTCCTTCTTTGAACTGTGGTTCCACGATCTTTCCTTTCATGATATCCAACACTTTTTTCTTGGCAAGGATGAGGTCAATCCTTGTCTTCCATGCTCTGAAGTTAGAAGCCCCTTCTAACTTGTTTTCTGACTTCATAGAGTAAGTCATAATTGCTTTGACTTGGTCCACCCTTGATTTTGACCAGTGTTGCCAGAAGCGGGAGCGTCGGAAGCGTCATTTTCCAAAAGTCCTCGGAAGCGAAATGTTCAAGAAGCGTCTATTATATATATATATATATATAATTTTTTATATATATTGCATTTATATTCAAAAAAATATGTAGAAAGACAAATTAGGTGCAAAATATATGAAAACATGCATATTTGTACATCAATATAGATAGAAATGGCATCCATACTACATAGTTCATCAATGATTAATCATTCGAGCATCAACCATCTAGATTCTAGATTCTAGCAATTACTAGATTCTAGATTTTAGAGTCCTCCATGTCATAATCATCAAGATTGGCATCACTATCACTGCTCTCTCCTCCATCCTCCTCCTCCTCCCCTATATCCAATGCAATCCGTGCATTTGTTGATGTGGAGGATGACCCCTCAAGAGGATCACCATCATCAAAAGTGACCGACTCTAGCACTAGTTCATTAAGATCCAAGTTGGCTAATGCCAACTCAACACTGTTGTTCAAACCCATATCATCAAG